>JAPMUY010007482.1:155000-420000 GCA_026901105.3 Galaxias olidus | reverse complement strand
GATTGAACATCTTAGAACTATAACTAACTCTGTCTCTCTCTAAATTCATAAATTCATAAATTCTAACTGTTTGTAAAAAAATATATATATATTTCTCTTTTTATATTTATCTCTATGTCATTCTCTCTCTTTTCCTCCCTCTTCTCCTCAGACGGGAGACAAGAACTCCAGCCACTCCAGCAGTAACACGCTCTCCAGCAACGCCTCCAGCAACAGCGACGACAAGCACTTTGGCTCCGGGGACCTGATGGACCCCGAGATGCTGGGCCTCACCTACGTCAAGGGGGCGTCCACGGACAGCGGCATCGACACCAACCCCTGCGGCCCCCCCGGGGCCCGCCTGATGCTGCAGGGCCGCGCGGGCGGCGAGCAGGGCCACCCGTGGGCCTCGGAGCGCGCGGAGGACGGCGCCTCGGAGGAGGAGCACGGCAAGCTGTACCTGCCGCCGGGCTACGCCTCCGTCGTCATGGCGGGTCACGTGACAGAGGGCAGCATGGGAGACCTGAGCGAGGTGTCGTCCCACTCCAGGTAACTCCAGGGCTCGCTCTCCACTCTATCCGCCAGCGGCGGTCGGTGAAAAATCCCTTCCCCGAGCGGGTTCGACCTCTCCCCCCGTGCTCTTCGCGAGGTCACGCAGAGTTGATGTTTCGGGTTAAGCGCCGTTCGACCTGTGACTCCGCTAAAGGCCGGACGTCATCGACGTCTCTCTCTCTCTCCCCCCGTTTGTTCTCTCGTGGTTAATGGGTCCAAACCAAACGTGCGCCGGGGTCAGGGCATTGATTTTGCCTGCGGGGGAGAAATGTACTCACTCCACAGTATGTGGCTTGGAGCTCCATTTATTTTGACTTGCTCACACACGCGCCGTCAGTCACACCCCCACTGCTGTGGTTGCTCTATCTGTGTCTGTGGTTAATCTGTCTGTGTCTGTGGTTACACTATCTGCCCATACGCATACATTCACACGCCCACACACACCCGGCTAGACCAACACACACACACACACACACACACACCCAACCAGACAAACACACACACACCCAGCCAGGCAAACACACACACCCAGCCAGACAGACAAACACACACACACACACACCAAACACACACACACACACACACCAGACAAACACACACACACACACACACACACAAACACACACACACACACACACTGGCTGACCTTTTCTCCCAACTGTGCCCTATGTCTTTACCTGCAGCCCAATCCAGCTTTCCTAGTGCTGTATTGTATGGGGGGGGGGGGGTCTGGCTGGATGACACGGGGGGTTTCATCCAGCCTGCCCACTCCGCTCTGGGACCCAGCGGGCAGGGAGATGGGGTGTACTGGGGGTACAAGAGTAAGGGTGGACCCCCTGTGACGATCCTGGGCCCTGGAGTAACGGCACATCCTGCCACTGAAATAGGATGGTGGTGTGTGTGGTTATTCATGATGCTGTGTGATATTACCGTGACACGTCGCGCTGCACACCCCAGGTGCACTCCCGATGGCAGGGAGTCCTCCTGCAAGGTTTGGCCCAGATTTCGAGACGGTGCCAGATTAATCTGATTTTCGTTCACACTGCCCCCCCCCCCCCCCCCGCTGACCTAGAGAAACCCATCACGCATTCTGTTTCTGTTTTATTGTTTGAACGTTTACATTTTCTTTGTATGATTTGTGGCTTCCAATGAATTTCACTGAAAAGGCAGTTTACCTCTAATGCCACCATTGCTTGGTCACTTTTGGGTCACATGTTGCTCTATTCTTGCTGTCCGGCCAGTGGCTCGCACCACTCTGGCAGTCCTCTGGCACGGGGTGCCAGATACTGTGTGTCAGCCGACTCCTCCAAGGTCTACACCATCCCCCAGAGCAGCTCTGGGGCCGGGGCCGGGGTGGGGCCCAGCTCGGAGGCCTGTGGACAGGCACGCTCACAGCCATGCCCTCTGACGGGCACCAAGAAGACTGAGGAAGCCGGCAGCACTGAAGAGCCCCCCAGCCTGTCAGAGTGTGGGTGAGTGGGTGGGGGTGACGGTGTGTGTGTGTGTGTGTGTGTGTGTGTGTGTGTGTGTGTGTGTGTGTGTGTGTGTGTGTGTGTGTGTGTGTGTGCGCGCGCGAGATAAGGTATGAGACAAACATGGAGAACCCCAAACCAAACCTGAAGATGTTTTTTGGGCAAAAGTTATTATTTGACTCTTGGTTTTACGTTTGTTATTAGTAATAGAAAATACGACTCCTCTTTATCATAATTGAACCGTTATTGACTCCACGAACGATAATGCACAATCACCACTTTAACGCAAGTATTAACTTACTCCCAAGCTGTAGGCCAGGCACCGCTAGATTTCCCCAGACGTAGCCATCGAGCCCAGAACCGCCCCCGACTGCGGTGTCCTCCTCTGGGGCCGTCTGCCGTAAACAAACTGGCCCTGATTGAAGCCGACAGTCACATTATAAATAAGCTCCATGGAGCTGCAGACATAATACACTTGGCACATGTCACTTGCGGTTATTGATTGCCGCTTTGAAGCGAGGTCCCCGCAGACGAGCAGGCAGAGCCTGAGCCACATCTTCGGTGGGAGCAGAGGCACTCTGTGATCCTTTAGAAGGCCCTCCGGAGGCCAAACCGGAGAAGAAGCTCCTCCCAAAAAAAAAATGAAACGTTGCATGAGAACGTTAGACGTGTTCACTACGCCAGGCGGAGGAAGAGAAAGCAGTGTCGGCGTTGCCGGTGACGAGCGATCGGGTTCTGGGGGACTGGATGGGTTAGCTGTGGGGAAGCGAAGCCCCGTCAGTAGAGACAGTGAAAGGCAGGGATGAGGGTGTAGCACGGGTGTGTTGGAAAGGTGAGCGTGTGAGAATGCTTTCGGTGGAGGGAGTACAAGATTTGCCACCGGGTGGATGAGGAAAGTCCCACTGCTCTTGAGTAATCCGATTGAGCCGGTGAAATTTGCCACTTAAGGACTGTGTGATTGATAGCGCGCACCAAAGTCATCTTAGGCTGCGTTATGAAAAAGCCCCGTAATTGATTTATCCTCCCCACTGTTTGTTTATATATATATGCCTATGGTCTTTGTTTCGTCTTACACAACCAGCCAACCGTTTTGACAAATGTCTTTGTACGGCTTGCAGCTTAATGTTCTAATGCGATGAACTTTCCACCCCCCCCCCCCCTTTTTCTCCATTCTCTCACAAAACGTTTCCTGGTTTGCTCTTAACAACAATTGTCTCTGCTTCCAAGTGTGTGCTAACGACGCTCCGCTAACCTCTGGCTGTTTCTTTGCTTCCGCCGCCGCCGCCGCCGCCTCTGCTTCTCGTTCCAGGGGAGCGGAGGGCTTGCTAGCTTTCCTCCTCAAAACGC
Source organism: Galaxias olidus (assembly GCA_026901105.3). Taxonomy (NCBI): domain Eukaryota; kingdom Metazoa; phylum Chordata; class Actinopteri; order Galaxiiformes; family Galaxiidae; genus Galaxias; species Galaxias olidus. The sequence goes on along the minus strand of JAPMUY010007482.1, from coordinate 416,650 downwards.
TGTCCGAGCGTTCCAGGTACACAGTCGACCCCCTGACCCCCTCTGACCCCCCCCCCCCCGACTCTCCCGTCCCCTTGTGCCCCTCTCTCTCTCCCCCCCGCCCCGCCAGCCCACCCCGCTCCCTCCCACGGCAGGTTGAAGTGCCTGCTCCTGCTATGCGGTGCCTGGGCTGGAGTGGAGAGGGCACCCTGCCATGTCTCAGTGGTCATGACATTCCTTTGTCTCTCCCTAGCAACCCCCCCTCCTCCCCCCACATGCTATCCCTCGCTCCCCCAAAACACATCTCCCTGTCTGATAATGATCCTCTGCAATAGACTTTATTATTATTATGAATAATAATAATAATAATAATAATAATAATTCTTTGGATTTAGTTTTTAGCGGTTTTCTCAGGACTCAAAGCACCTTACAAATTGGTCGGCAATTAGGTACACACACACAAACGCACACACACACACACACACACACACACACACACGTACGTACATACGTACAGTACACACCTTACTCACCCTTCTAGCACATTCTCTCAGGTCAGGGATCTCTGTGCGAGAGCAACAGTCCACTGGATAAGAACAAAGCCCCCACCAAACAAAAGGCAGACGCTCTCACACACATTATTGCTTTTCGAAGAGTCAGGTAAATTAGAGACGTTATTGTTTCCAGCTCATCTATCGTGTTATTCGGGATAAATCTGCCCATCACCCATTTGTTACAGCCACTGCATTAGGGTTGTGGGGGGGGAGTTGTTACCATGGCGCCATCAGGGTAACCAGGTATTCTTTCATTATAGTACAGACCCCCCTCTGGTTTGTCACCATCTTCATGGCCAGACTCAGACCCTCCATCCGGCTGATCTTCCCCAGGGGCCCCACAGCTATCTAACGCCCTGCCAACAGCACTCAGTGTGTGAGGCTCGCAGGCTGGTCTCTTAAAGCCTGACAGGGCTCTAGCATCCACACAGCCATTCACACCAGCCCGGTCTATCACATCCCCGGCCATCCTGCGGCGCCCGCTGCTCAATTCCCTCCCCTTCCCTCCCCCCCAAAATAAGTCTCTGACCACGGAAGGGCGAATCCCCCCCCCCCCTGGTGAAGAGCAGAGGCAGTAGGGAGAAATCTACCCCTCCTCAGCCCCGTCTCCCCTCAGTCACCCCATTGTCTCGTCTGCCTCTCCCCTGCCAGCGAACGAGAGCTGCCTCCCTAAGCGACCGAGAGGTGTGGGGGGTAGGGACGGGGGGGGGGGGGGGGGGGGGTCAGCCAGCGGGACGGGTCTGCTAGCCCTGCTGACTTACCTGACCCCCCATGGGGTCCTAACCTGTCCCCCCTCTGCCCCCGCCCGGCCCCGTCCTCTCTGGCTCTCACGCTAGCTCTCCTGCATGTCACTCTCTGTCAGCGTCTCTGACCGCCGCTCCCCAGTCAACCCCCGGGTCTCGTCATGTCTGAGTTGCTGCTCGCTCTCCCCTCTCTCGCTCTCTCTCTCTCTCTCTCTCTCTCTTCCCCTCCTTCTTCCTCTCCCTCTCACGGTGCTTGGCTGCCCGCCCTCACGGCCTCTGCCTGGTAGAGTGGGGAGGGGGTGGGGCGTGGTGTCGGGCGGGTTGGAGAAGAGACACTCCACCCCCCCCCCCCCCCCCCCCCCCCCACCCCCACCCCTTTTCCCACCTCCCCCACTCACGTCACCGACTAACCTCTCCGGAATGCGACAGTGACGCACCCGACGAAGTGCCCCCCGTGCACCCGACCCGTGCGCTAAGACGGTTGCCCCCCCCCACCTCCCCTCCCCCCGCCCCCTCCTTCCCCCCGAAGGCTTCAATGAGCGCTGACATTATTTCCTAAACCGCTGAGCCACCTTTGACCCCCCCAAGCAGAGATATCGGAGGCCCTCCTCGGCGGGGTTCCGCGGCAGCGACAGATCCAAAGATCCCCCTTTTTGCCCTGACGAGCCGTGCACTGTGTGTGTGTGTGTGTCCGCCTCCACAGGCAGCTGTACGCGCAGGAGGCCGCCTGTCGGACGCAGGCCGCGGAGAGGGAGGGCAAGGCGCTCCAGGGACTGTCCAAGGAGGAGTACCTGAAGATGATGCTGCCAGACAGCCCGCCGGGAGAGGACGGCAGGAGAAAGGTGAGAAGCTGTCACGGATTATCTTTTTTCTCCAAACACGTCGGCGATGGGAGCTAATGGCTTTTTTTCCCCCCCTCTATCTCTGGTGACGAGCCATGTAAAGGTGTGTGTGTGTGTGTGTGTGTGTGTGTGTGTGTGTGTGTGTGTGTGTGTGTGCGGCTTCGAGATAAGGTCAGGGTCCGTAGGCCGTGTGTGGGGGACCCACCAGGCCCGAGTGAGAGACGGGGCAAGGGCCATTTCGCTGATAACCTCCCTGAATGAGAAGCCACTGAAAGCGGGGACAAACATATGCTGCATATCAGCCGACCCTGCTGGGCACCGCAGTGAAAAGCAGGCCGTCTCTCTCCCCGCACACACTGGCCCTTTTCAGACCCCCTGGCCGAAGGCCTCAGACTGTTTGCTTAATCAAATTTATTTCAGGCCCCCGAATTTATTCAGCCTGGATGTCTTGGATTAGAGACAGGAAGTTACCGAGGAGAGCGCGATGTTTGATGTCCCCGGGTCGCGCAGACTCTATTAATTGCATCTTGAGTTCCCCCTCGCTGCCACCCCCCTCTCCCATCCATTATCTACCAGGAAGGGACCCGGGAGACTTACAATTGAGTTTATTTCTGGATGCTTCTTGATTCTAATACAAATGCGTGAGGCCCCGCTGTACAGATGGAACCATGGCACCTGGCATAGGTGCCAGATAAGGCTGCTCAAAGGCACACTTCTTCTGTAGTTTTCTCATCAGTCCATCCTGGTGTAATTACTTTGCCTTGTCTACCAGTATGGAGGTTGTTGTCTGATAGTGAAGACGAGGGAACAGACCGCTCTCGGCGTCCGTTTAAATTGAAAGCCATGAATATATATATATATATATGTATATGTATGGCTCTATGTTCTCCCTGTGTGAGAGGCTGTGCAATCTCAGTGCATGGGTTCACGGCACCGCTCGTTCCATTCAAGGAGCACTCGGGTTGCTGTTGTGATCTCGCCCCGCCGTCTGATGTAGAGGGGGGGGGGGGGGTTGCCTTGTGTGGGGAGAGTGCACGAGAGAGCGCACGGAGGGCACACGGTGCTCTCCTCTCCACACCTGATCTCCTCCGTGAGCACGCAGCGAGAGAGAGAGAGAGAGAGAGAGCGGGCTCCGCTGCCACCGCCTGTCCTAAATGATCATCAGCCAAATTGGCATGGGAAGGAATCAAATTACTGTAATGACAGTGTTTGAGGGACTCGTCGATTTGTCTTCCGTTCAATCCCATCCTCCCTCGTTTAATCTGTTTAGTAATCACGCAGGAATGACGGTAAAGGTTAATATGTCTGCTACCCACCCCCCCCTCCCCCCGCCGTTTCCGACTCACGCAACGCCACTGCTCTGTGTGGGCGAGCAGGTGCAGGGAGATTTTCCTTGCCAACCAAGATGTCCGCCGGGAGGCCCTTCCTGGAGACAGGCAGACCTTTGTGAGGCTGACGTAAAAGGAAAAGGCTCTCGCCGCCTGTGCTCCTGCTTGTACCCTTTCATGCTCCTCTGTGGGAAGCAGAGAGGGCAGGCTGAATGGGTGGTTGTTTCCTGACGCCTCTCTGTAGTACCGACTCTGTGTGGGTGTCTGCTGGATTTATGGGACTGTCGTTTTGTTTGAAGGAACGAGTGTGAGCGAAGATTCTGTGGACACCTCCCATAGGGAAAGATTGTCTGCAACCGTTTACACCAGGACAAAGTCCAGTTGTTTACGTCTTTGCAGATACTATGAGGGAAGCGTTGAAATGTTGTCCTTTGACTTTTTCTTGCTGCTGCAGTTGATTTAGATCGATTGAGAGAATGAATCTTGTGAGACATACCAATTACATAGGTTTGATGAATACACTATTATATTTGCCACGGACACGGCATGTCTAATCTACAGAGCCCTGTGATACTGCTAAAACGCCTCATAATGCCTTATGATTATTATTATTATTATTATTATTATTATTATTATTATTATTATTATTATTATTATTATTAATATTAATAATAATAATAATAATAATAATAATAATGATATGTAATATAATAATAATAATGATAATAATAATAATAATAATACATAATAAATGTCTTGGGAGAAATATTAGGCTTTCCGACTCGGCAAATGGGTTTATTATTATATATTATATTTGCATGATGGATGCCGTTAGCGAAGTTCCAGTATTCTCTTGCTTTAGCGGCATGGGGTTTGTGGGCTAGCTCTGTTTGGAACTGGAGATGGCAGTGGGCGTTGCCTTGTGGCTGTAATGGTCCACCGTTGGTTACGGGCTGGGAAACCCAGAGGCTGACGCTGACACGTGCGGTCCGTCGCCCTGCGAATCGTTTGCGGCCTCGTCTGATCTCCAGGACGTGAGCGTACGTTTTGCAGGGAACGGGATGGATTGGTGCCGACTCTGTGGCTTCTGTGTGTTTTAGCTCTGGCAGCTGTGAAGCTACTCTACTCCTGCGCCCCCCCCCCCCCCCCACCACACACACACACACACACACACACCCTCCTGTGTTAATCCACTGTAATTCCTTTCCACGATAGAAGCTAGATGCTGGGTTTTTTTTCACCGTTTGGCAGCAGCTCCCTACGAAGTCTTAAGAAGCCGTTCGAAGCTCCAAGGCTTTTTCTTAATATTGGCCCTCTCTCGTTTCCTTTTGACCTGCACGTTCCTTTATACTGGCCCCGGAATGCCGAGCCAGTGTCTTGTGCCAAACCAGTGTACTGGGAAACCACGGATCTCTCTTCTATACACTGGCTAAACAAATACCAACGTGACATGATGTCCGTAGTGTAGAACCTGTAGGCTACTGCCAGGTTCACTGGACCGCGTGCAGCGTGCTTTATCTTGGTGCTGCCGTTTTACAGAAACACAAAGAACCGTGCATGTATACAGCCGAGACAGAACAATGGCGATTTATTAATAGATCGGAGCAATAGAGAAATCCTGAAGTTCCTCTTTTTTCATTTGTTATTCCTAGATAACACGGCATCCAGGGTTGTGCCTCTGTGTGTATATTCCTAGATTTGTGTTGTTTTCTAGATTCTATACCATCTGCTCTCAGATTAAGTACGCTCCGCTACATGCCATCCACTAAAGCATAGATTAGACTTGTCATTTATTTGTGACTGTTTTTAACAATGGAGGAAATCGGGCTGCAATTCTGACCGTCCCTTATTCATCTCACCCCCCTCGTTCCCTCCCTCCCTCCACACACACACACACACACACACACACAAACACACACACACACACACACACACAGACATCACCTCCATCTCCTTGTAGACGGTCTCCAGCTGTGTCCTCTCCATCTGCATCTTCCTCCACATGCAGAGGAGCTCCGAAAGGAGGCAGGAAAGGGTTTCTGACACTCCTCTTCCTCGTTCCCTCTGTCACTTCCTTTCCCACTCGTCTCTCCGGCCGCGTCTAGTAGCCTGGGTGGTAGACGAGAGGAAGCAGGGGAGTGGAAACAGGGAGAGACTCATACGAGAGGGTGTGATGTGTGTGTGTGTGTGTGTGTGTGTGTGTGGGGGGGGGGGTGGTGTGTGTGTGGTGGGGGGTGGGGTTGGGGGTGGGGTTGCGGTGTAGCACTCTCTTTTATCTCATCGCCATTTTGTTGTGAATGCTTTTTGACGTGTTCTCCTCCTCCTCCTCTATCGTTCCCGTGCAGACGTCGGTGGCGGGCAGCCTGTCGCCGCGGCGCTCCCTGTACCGGACTCTGTCGGACGAGAGCATGTGCAGCAACCGCAAGGGCTCGTCCTACGCCAGCTCCCACAGCTCCATGCTGGACCAGGCCATGCCCAACGACATCCTGTTCAGCACCACGCCGCCCTACCACAGCACGCTGCCCCCGCGCATGGTCCACAACCAGGGGGCCTCCAACCTGAGGAGTGAGTACACACACACGCACGCACACACACACACACACACACCCACACAAATACACACATATATATACACATGCACACACACATTTATTACACACACACATATTACACACACACATATTACACTTACTCACGCAAACATGCACATGCACGCACACACACACACACACACACACACACACACACACACACACACACACACATACCCACATTGATAAGGAAAAAAGCATTTATATAACCAGACATACATACTACATCTAGAGTTAATAAACACGGCCCGACTTAAAAAAACAAAGTCTTGCTCAGGCCATGGAGGCTCTTGTACGTTTCCATGCTCTTGTACGTTTCCATGTGGTTCCAGAAAGTGGGGGGGATTTCTCTGCGTGTTCCTTTTTGGATTATCAGTCCTCTCCTCCGGCACCGCATGACAGACGGGGCGAGATACGGATACTTACTTGAAGAGCCACTTGTGTCCTGCCGACATCATTTGCACAACCGGCGCTGCACTTGAGCGGCGCTGCCCAATATAGTCCCTAATTGAAAGTGGGTTGAAGCCGCGTGTCAACTCGCAGCGCCTGCCATTCTCTCTACATTAAGCAGACACCTGTCACGGCCGGCCAGTGGGCCCCAGCCCCTGGTGAACGTGGAGGGGGCCCCACTCTGCATGTGGATTAGTGGGGACGGGAGACATGATGGGTCCTGACTGCACACTCCTGGAGGTGCATGGAGGAGAGGGAGGGAGGAAGACACACAGTGTTTCGGATCGGTGATGCAACCGTGCACCACCCCCCACCACCACCACCAGGACCGCCACATTGTCTTGTCATAGAATAGAATAGAATAGAATGCCTTTATTGTCATTATACACAGGTACAATGAGATTAAGCAACCACCAAACAGTGCAGTACAGATTAAAACAGGAATGAGATAAGATAAAATAAAATAAATAAAAGTATAAAATAAGATAAGATAAGATAAGATGGGTACGTAGTCCCGATAAAAATATATCCACATGTCTATGTACATTGCAGTAAGAAAATATCTAAATCTATGTATGAAATTCACAGCTGAAAAATACGTCTATACAGGTATTGCACGGAATTTCATAAGGAATGTTCCATTGGCTTGTCACTCCCTACCTGTCTGCACACCCCCCCGCCGCCCCCCGCCGCCTCCCCCTCCTCCCCCTTGCTGTTTCACTTGTCTCCGTCCTGCTCCCCCATCCCTGCCTCCCGCCTGCCGCTGCCGAAGACAGACAGGAGCGAGTGGCTGGCGAAAGAAAGCTGCTCCTCTCTCTCGCTCTCTCTCTCTCTCTTTAGCCTCTGTGGCAGCTGTCACCCTTCGCCGGGTCCTGATTGTTTTGTAGGGAGAGCTGCTGAACGGTGTCTTGTCTGTCCCCGCTCCCTCTTAAACAGTGTAGTTTGGTCCACAGTGGAGGATCAGTCCGTCCTCTGAGACGCGGGTAAATGCTGAGAGCAGAGCATTAGCAGCACCTCCTCCTCCGGCACTCTCCTCTCTATTCCCCCCGTCCGCCTTCGCCTTCGTCGTTTTCCAAACGGCCTCTCGTTGGAACAAGAGCTTGTTTATTTGCCTCCCCTGTCAGTCAGGGAAAAGCGGGGTTGGGGGGAGAGAAGAGGAGGAGGGGGAGGGGGAGGGGGAGGGGAGACGTGCCAAGGGGAGAGACCGCGAAGGAAGGCGGTGTCGGTTGATTGAAACATGAAGACATTCACTCAGACAAGTCATTTATCGCCCCTGCGCTTTTAAAATTAGCTGAAGACGTTTTCAGAGGGTACGTGCCATTTGATCAGATGGCTTCCGCCAGGCCCGGCTGTAGTTGAAGCTGATCAGGCTGGCAAAGTAGTGGTGGTGGGGGCGGGGGTGGTGACTCGTGAAATTCCAAACTAGCTGGAACCCTCCCGCTCCTCCCCCCTCTTTGCCCCCTGCTCTTTCTGCCTCCACCCACCACCACCCCTCACCCCGCCCCCATCCCCCCCCTCCACACCCCTCTGCTTTGATGTGCGGTGTGACGGGCGCCTCAGAGCCGGCCCTGTGGACCCCAGGCTGGGCCCCCGGTCATTGATCTGAGTGCCTGCCTGCCTGTCTCTGCAGGTGAGTTCTGGTACTCTGACGGCTCCCTGGCGGACAGGTCCAAGTTCAGCGACGCGGGCCTCATGCCCCTCCCAGACACCGCCTCGGGCCTGGACTGGTCTCACCTGGTCGATGCAGCGCGAGCCTTCGAAGGTAACCGCCGCAGCCTGTTGTAGACTCGGCTGCTGGACCCTTGTGTGATCCCTCCCCTTAAGTTGTGTGTCGATGGGTGGTTGGGTTGTGTATGTGTGTGGGTGTGTGCTGGGTACAGGGGCGTGTGTGTTGGGTACAGGTGTGTGTGTGTGCATGTGTGTGCGGTGTTTGCCTGTGGGCCCTAAGTGCTGTAGTAGGTGGCTTTGGCAGGACTCCTGCTACTCGGCGCTGGGTTCTGAGCCTCCCTGTGATTGCTGTGGCACGGCACTAACTTGAAAGACGAGAGCAATCACTTCTCAGAACAGATACAAAGCGAATTTCCACACCATAAACGCAGCAAGACGCCACTCAGGGAGAGTGCCCTAACTACTGCTTGGTACAATTAGGCCCTCCGACTGCCAGTTTGGGGTAATTGCACCTCCTCTCTGGCCCGTGGCCATTACAGTCTGAATGTGTTGGGCTGGATGGCATGTGCTCCCACTGGTGTGGCTAGAAAAAAAAGGATCCGGTCGAGATATCTTTTCTATGTTCCATAACTATTCTTGGCCTTACTGCTGCAGCTTTCGCATGGCCTCTGCCAAGGCTTTTCTAAGAGATTGCTTGGCCTGCTAGTTTGAAAGGGTTTGACGTGGGGGTTTTTTTTTGGTGCTCCACTCCTAATTTATTACTGATTGTAAATCTTAACAGAAACGCCTTAGTCTGTTCCTTGCGGGAGTTTTTCTAAAATGTGAATGTTGTGTCAGGAGACAAAGGGTGTGTTTGTTTTTCTTCGTTCACCTTTGTCAAGCTAGCTAACACTGGCTGTTGTGGTGATCTCGTGTCAAATCTAGCCACAGTTTAGAGTCCCATTTTCTATTTTGAGTAACCTCTCTTCTGTCGCCACATTCCGCATGTAGCACAACAAGTTTTGGCGCATGAACTCTCGGTGACCCCGATACATGTGAGCAGGCAGCATAGCGTGCGGCCACTCATTTGTCATAAATCATGAATCAGTCTCTCGGTCGGATCTGTTTCCTGCCCCCCCCGTCCCCGAGCGCGGCGTTTAGGCCACGCGTGGCACCAATGGAGAAGAAGAGACAGAGCTTGCCTTGCAGCACGGAGAAGAGGGCGCTCCCGCGTTTGTCCCACTGCCCTAGAGGAGGCTGGGGAGAGTGCATCAGCAGTTCCCCGGCGTGATCCTGGGGGGGTTCATGGTTCTGGAGGCAGGCTCAGTAAGCTGGCTCTGTGCCGGGTGGATTTACAACTCACATTTTTAGGGGGGGGGGGGGGGGGCTTACAGCATCCCCAAATAAGCACGGTGCACTTTTGACTCTCGCAGACAGGAACAGATGGCATAAACTGGTTGCTGGCAATTTGCAAAAACAAAAGGCTTTTGGGAAAATCATGGAAACACATCCCTTTATCATTTTAAGGGACGAATTTCAATGTATACTCCCAAATAGATACTGGACGCTTTAAAAAATATATATTATAATCTCAGAATATAATCATTAATTCATTTATGTAATACATATTTTTCTTCTGTTGAAACGAAACAGTGGCTGAAAAAGCACATTTTCTGTGCCAGAGTGTGCTTTCGTTGAACTGTTTAATCTTTGTGGCGCAGTCATCGAACATGGCAAAAAATATTCATTCATATGTAAATCAAAGCCTGGTCTCTCTTTCCTCCTCAATCTGAACCTCTAACTCGGCGTTAGATCCTCTTTTGTCTCAAAAAGGGATTAGGGCTTCATTTGAGGGATATATTAATGGACGGGTTTTCTTAATCTTTTTTTTTTTTTTATATGCAGATCCCCGTATCTTTAGAGTTTCAGACCAGGGCTCGAGAGCGGGGAGAGACAGGCTGGCAAGAAAAGAGCATTACGCTTTGAACCGAGCCGTCCCTCAGCATAACACGCCGAGTTTAGGGTTTTCCGCGGTCGGCTTTGAGCGAGCTCAAGGGCCCGCTATGGTAAAACGGGCATGACCGCAGGCTGACAGCTCTCCGGGCTGCAGCCCCATTACGAGGCCAGCTGCTGTCTGAGGGGGATCGTGGGGTTAGGCCTCTCCTGTTTGTTTCAAAAGTGCTTTGGTTTTGGGAGAGGCACACCGCGCTCTATCCGGGCGCATCACATTGAATGTGTTATGTTAAGTGAGTGCATGCATTTACATCTCCCCCCTAGATCGTCCTGAGTCTCTCTGTTGTGGGGAGGCTGGCGCGTCGGGAAGGTTAATCTGTTGTTTTTTTTTTCTCGTTTTCAAGGTTAAAAGTGGGATCATGATCATTTGTCCATCCATGGAGCCGCGCTTCATAATGTGTGTGTGCACGGGGATTTGATATTGTACTTGTGACGCGTGACGATGGCGCTCGTATGGTCTGCATGCTGCTCGGCCGCTTCTCCAGTTCTTCCGGAGTTATGAGCAGTGTGGTCACGTCGCCCTAACCCTCCCCCCTCTCCTCCCCCTTTGTGTCCCCCACCAGACCAGCGCGTGGCCTCCTTCTGCACCATGACGGACATGCAGCGAGCCGAGGCCCTGCAGATCTCCAGAGAGCTGACCAGGCGTGTGGCAGCGGCGGAGGGGGCTGCTCTAGAGGACGGGTAGGCAGACGGCAGGGCCTCCCAGCCGACACAGACACAGACTCACCGAGGCACCGCGTTGCCTTTAGGGCTTCAGATATGCATCCACACAGACTGTACTGTAAACATACTTTTGGCAAACAAGCAAGCAAACGTATTGCCCACTTTGAAAATGCCTCATGTTTTCCGGTAATCCAGTAATAATGAAAGATTTGTTGTAATGGAACTACTATACTTGATGTTTTTTGTGTTATTTACCCATCTCTATTCTGTGTTTCTCCATTATTTATCCATCTCTTTTCTGTGTTTCTCCATTATTTACCCATCTCTGTTCTGTGTTTCTCCACTATTTATCCATCTCTATTCTGTGTTTCTCCATTATTTATCCATCTCTATTCTGTGTTTCTCCATTATTTACCCATCTCTGTTCTGTGTTTCTCCATTATTGATCCATCTCTATTCTGTGTTTCTCCATTATTTATCCATCTCTATTCTGTGTTTTGCTGTTATTTACCCGTCTCTATTCTGTGTTTCTTTGTTTTTTACCTGTCTCTTTTCTGTGTTTTTCTGTGTTTGCCTGTGTTCCCAGCAGCAGCTCTCCCTCCACTCTCACTGGTAAGGTCAACCAGCTGGAGGTGATCCTTAGACAGCTGCAGTACGACCTTCACAAGGTACATCTACACTGCCTTACACTCTGTGGCTAACACACTCAGTGGCCAACAATCCAGACACCTAGCACATACAAACTCTTACCCCTAATTTTGCTGGAGATAAGCAAAGTTGGACATAATGAGTATAACACGTTCAGTGTGTTTTTGTATTCCTTCGCGTTCCTGTTTTATCTTTATTGTGCAACAGCAGGCTTTTGCGTCACCGAGAAATGTGTGATATTTGTGACGAACACGGTGAACGTGGGAAGTTGGTGTAAAACAATGCATGAAAGGACAGGATAACGGGCACACTGCCACTCTGAATGGCCACATTGTCTGTCCCATTTAATGTCCCACTTCCTGCCCTTATTTAGTCCTGGCCGAACAGCCTCCTCTAATGCCCCATAATGAAGAGAGGAAATGCACTTAGTGGTCCTGAGAAAAGGCTGCCTCACCTGGCTAATGCCCTCATTTAGGCTTCTCCGAGGAACCCACCGCAAATCTAATAGCTAATGTTTTAGCCGGGGGGGGGGGGGGGCGTGTAATGGGGCTGGCAGAGTCATTTTCGACCCCTTTGGCATAATGCATGCCATTTATACCTGTGTGGCGTGCCTGCTTGTGAAAGGGGCCTTGTGGAAGTGACCGTGGGTGTGCATCTGTTTTCGTTTGTTGCTCAGGAGAAAGAGGACAAGGCCATCCTGCAGGTGGAGGTGCAGCACCTGAGGCAGGACAACATGCGTCTGCAGGAGGAGAGCCAGACGGCCGCCGCACAGCTCAGGAAGTTCACCGAGTGGTTCTTCCACACCATCGACAAGAAGCCCTGAACTCCTCTTCGGGTCGCCCCCGCCCCCCGCCCCCCCCCATGGGAGAAACCAAACTTCAGTTTTTTGGAGACCCAGACTTTAAAGGCTAACAACCCCTTAGAAAAAAAAACAATCACATTATAGGTCCCGGGAGGGGCAAAACAAACTGTTGAAGAAGCCCCTGTTTTGGGAGACCACCTGTCCATCTGTGGAGACACTTGAACCCCTTCACTGGTTGTTGGTTTGGGAAACCTGTGGGTGTCCAGTGCAAGGGGACATCTGAAAGAAACTGTCTCTTTGGTGTGTGTGTGTGTGTGTGTCAGGAGAGCCCTGAGAGAAAGGTCCTGCTGTCCCAAAATGGAGGAATCTGTACCCTGCCATGAACCCTGGAAACCCCCAGAACCAGTGGAATGTATAAAGCCCTGGAGTTACTGGACCAGTATACAGACTTTTTAACCTAAACATCCCACCAGTGTACTTAAACATCAACTGTACTGCTACACACTGTCACCCAACTGTTTCTGTGGAGCCTGTATCTCCATGGCTACAGAGGGGATGCAGGAAGTCAGAGAGGGCTATGGGGAGACCGATGAGATGAAGGGGATAAAGCAGCATAGGGAGAGAGGGAAGGAGGGAGGAAAGGAGGAATGTACTGGACATAGTGCCACTGACTGTCTGCTTGCACCAAGAGGGATTCACATTTGGCAGACAAACAAAGTACTGTGGGGGTAGAGGGGGAAAAAAAATCAAAAATTGAATGTAGCTCAACCGAGATCTATTTTTGCTGGACTTTCTGGTTCCTAGTTCCCAAAGTCACTAAGAGTTAGAGACCCGATGTTTGTTCCAAGCGGTTTTTTAAGTTGTGCTTTCTTTCCCTGTGTTGTAATGAAGGGTCACATGGCAGTAACTTTGATGTTTTTAAAGGTGCTTTTCCCTTCACATATGAAAGTATATGTCAGTAGTTTATATCCACTGTCACACTGTCCTAGCAATAAAAAAAGTGGTAGTTTCAAAACTGTGTTTTTAAAAAAAGTTAGCACAAACGTTAGCCGTTTTTTTGTCATGGATCGGTTGTTTGACTTGTATTTATATAAGAGGAAGAGACTGTGCCTAAAAAAAAAACTCTTGGGTGTAAGTGGATTGTTTCTCTTTTGCGTTCAGTTCTTTTGCGTAAACACATGCCTTGTCCGTGGCTCACCAACATACAAACCTGATGTCTATGTTTGTGTAGTTTTCTCACAGCAAAATCTGTTTTTATGCAGTGGTTTCAGAACATCAGAGCAAGCGCCAGCGAACCACACTTACAAAATGTTTATCTCTGTACAGATCTTACACAGAAGTGTCTTGTATTTAACACCATTATTTAAGCTTATTTAACCTAAAGTTGTTTATTTTATTAAGGGTATTTGATTTTTTTTTTCTGCACTAAATGAGAGGAAATGCTCTGTGAAATGTTGTAAAGTGTGTAGCTTGCCAGGGCAAAATTATATATTTGAATATATAAATGATGATTTCTTTTTGGAGATTCCAACATTTGGATGCTGCTAGATTACAGTTTGTTGGTTTGTATGCTTTTACAAATGTCTCTCTCTGTGAACTGCCCGTCTCAGATGGGACATTGGTTGCTTTTTGTTTTTTAAATAAATGTAGTTCCGAAACATTTCATGTGTATAATGCGTGGTTGTGAGCTGCATTTACAACACTCAGAATGTTGTTTTTCATTAAGCCGTTCTATATTGTATTCACTGTGTTCTGGAAATGTACAGTTCATATACTGGATGCATGAACCTTCCTGTGATTGCGTTATTCAAATTTTGGGACGAAAATGATTCACTTCCATCGTTATATAAAGATCAGAAGACCTTCTGTGTGTTTATTAATTTACTTGCCTATGTTTGTCAGGACCACCCCATTAATAAGCGTTATTCCCGAATTTACTTGTGAACACATCACATTACTTTTAACACTTAAATCTTGTCGCCAAGAAAAGACTGCCACTGTTTTGAAGTGGCACTCGAATCAATCAGCGGATGATCCGCAAAATCTTTGTCTGGATACCATTGAGAGGAAGCATTCCAGGGAGTACTTGGGCTTTGTTGCTGGGAATGACTCGGATTAGGCGGAAAGGTTTTCATTCAGAACATATGGTAGCAAGATGGCCTAGCCAGGGAAAATGTGTAGGGAGAGAATGTTTTCAGCAGCTGCCGTAAACATTTAGTAGATACTTTCATGCTACACGCCAAATTATTTGTTTGTGGTTAAAATGTTTCAAGAGAGATGACAAATATTCTTGAAAATGTTAAGTTTGACATAGAGCCTTTTTTCCTCAGCCTTGCATCTACTTTATTTCAAAGGGATATTCATGGCCAGCAGGCCAGTATACTTTTTTCCCCTGCAAAAACAAAATATGACCCAACAATAGTTTGTGCTGCAAGATGATAAGTTTGGATTCTACTACTGGAATCAGCAGATGTGCTGAGACTTGGGAGTGTCAAACTGTGTTAGGCAGCATTCACTGTAAGCTTTCGGGTTGACTAAATGACAGATGCTGTTTTCACCATGGGCACAATACAAAAACGTTATTGAATTATTAATTATGAGCGTCTTCTTTTTAATTTGTTTTCTTCCCTTTACAAAAAGCCCCTGGCCCAGCTGGTAGAGTGTTGTACAATCTTCCCCACGCTGCAGGGGGTTGTGGGTAAGCAGCATTGCATGTTGTGATGAGTAGAGACCATTTTGGGCATGTTAGATGTCTATAGTTATGATACTGTTTTCATACATATCCGTTAAGATTCTAAATTATTTACTTTATTGTATTACTGTATTGTTACTGCATGCTTGCAGTAGTTACCAAGCAATTAGCACAAATAGATATCTTTATTTCTAAAACACCAATAAATCAGGAAAATACATCCTTTCAGTTTGACATTCTGACTCTGCTTGAGTTTTGAATTAATTCGCTGTAGGGAGCACAACAAAATGATTTGGCAGCATATCGAACTTAACCCAGCTAAGGGTGACGACAGGGGTAGCGGTGACCGGCAACGTTTTTCATCACAGCAATTAGCCCCACTCGAAGCATGTGTGCAGACGTATAAAAGCCAACAGGCCGAGGCTGGACTTTCAGCTGACTGCCGTGCCGATGAACTGAGACGGCACTCAGCACAATGTGTCCTGCTCGGAGCACGCCACCTCCGTTTCATATCCTCTGCGAATCTTTAGAGGCCCTCCTTGAGGGTTTTCCTCCCGCCTCGCACGCTTCCCTGAGTAAACAGCCGAGCCTCTTATCGTTCTAATCCACAGGCCCTGCGGATGCAGTGGAAGAGCTAAATTGGCACCCTTCTCATATCGTCCACTTTAATGTGGCTGGCATCCTATTGCCGACATAAAGCACTCAAGACTATCTGTGAAGTGTTTATTGTTTTTGTTTTGGATGATTATGTGTGTTCTTTGTCCCTTTCCACGAGATGTGAAAGGGAAGAGGTCGCGACCTCCCGGAGCTAACATCATGGTTGGGACCCAGTAGGATCCCAAGTAGTCTCGCCTGACCGTCCGCACCATGCCCGGGTGGAGAGGAGATGGAGCTGGCTGTGTTTGGACAGGAGCGGTCTGCATTGAGACGGTTTATCCGTGCGTGGGTGGGTAGTGCCAGGGCAGCAGACGGGTGCTCACACAGGGAGGGAAACGGCACAACTGTTGTCTGGTTTGAACAAGGGAGTTTTCCTGGGCGGGCTAGAGAGAATCAGAAGAGGAGTTTGACCACCATCTACCATTATCCAAATATCTCCAAATATATAAAAAAAATAGACTTCAGGAATAACTTGGGCATAATCAGTGGACATTAAAGATCTACAGGAGGTATATAGAAAGACCAGGGCACTGTAGCTGCTTCACCCTTTCAGATTATTGTGGCAAGAATAGAATTGTGGTTTCAGCATCGGTGTGATGCAATTTTGTCTCTCACAAGCCAATAGTTGCAGCAAGACACAACGTAATATCTCAAACTCGTTTTAGCCAGGCACTGTGGCGAACCAGACAAGCAAACGATCGAACGTTGCTTTCTGTCCAACGTTTTAATCGTGTCGGTGGCAAACAAAGGCGTCACCCAGCCAGGTTAGGATTAAAGACTTGGCGTGGCTGCATGCAATAGGAGGGGAGGGGGGGGAAGCGGGGCTCATCATGGATAATAGTTTGAGATCGGGCCGCAGTTGTCTAGCCCTGTCCCAGTCCCAGAGCATATGGCCCCCTGCTGAAGATGCCACCCTGGGCCGGATCACATTACACTGACATGGTGCTCACTATGCCCAGCACAGCTGGCACAGACCGAGGAGGAGGGGGTTGGGAGGGAGGCTGTGGAGGTGGAACTGGATATCAGCCACGGAGAAAATTGTAATGATTTCATAGGATTTACTCGTCCTGAATAGTATACTGTACAGTAGTTATAGATGTCATGAATAAAATTCAAGTTCAACTTAAATCCATAAGCAAGAAAGCTTTTGAGCTGATTTGAATTGGGTAGATTTATACGGCTTTATTTATTGTCCATTTTAAAGGCTATCATCTCTGATCCTACTCTCACTTTTTCATCACTTAAGCTTTCATCGGCAAATGGAACAAAACTAACCTCTAGGTGCTTGGAAGAATGGAGGTTGATATAAATAAAAAAAAACTAAACTGAAAGTCTTCATCCAGTGCACTTCATCCAGTGCCTTTCGTCCTGTGAGACCTGGTCAAGAAATCTCTATTGGACCATGTGCCTGTGAGGCAGAACGGCGGGGATTAGCTCCCTCTCACCTAGACTGTTTATCTGTTGCACTCATCACTTCAGTGCAGAAGCGCTGCATTTCCCTCTGACTCGCTGTGGAGTTTCTGACTCTTCCAGACAATACGGGGACATTGGAGCCATGAGGAAGGAGGATGGGAGAGGCCTCCAAGCCAGCTGCCAGTCACCCTCCCCACCCCCCACCCCGACACCGGCATCCAACCAATACAAAAACGTTCCTCCTGCTGCTAGTCATCCACCACCCCCCCACCCCCATCCAGCCAACCCGGCCCCAGGGGTGGGGTTCCTTCAGCTGCTGGTCCAGCTACAGGTGACCCCCCTTTCAGCTGAGCCTGTTGAAGGGCAACATCACATCAGCTGCCTGTGCACCTTACTAAAAGGAAGAGAAGGATAAAACTAAGAGAATCTCCAGAAAAGATCACCACTGACAGGAGAAGTTCTTTCTTGAAAGATGTTATGCCCGACAATTTACAAGAAAAAACAGCAAGAACAGACTAAGCCAAGTCTGATTTTTTAGGGGAAAGCTTGTTTTTTCATTTGGAAGCGGGAGAGAGAGACACCATCTCGCTACACTTTATTCGACTCGCTCAGACAGGATCCTATAGATTGGACCGGGCTGATTTGCCAAGAACTTCTTATCTTTTGTCCTTCCTAGCTGCTAAAAGATAGACAGTGCCATCGATTTTCAAAGGTCTCTTACCAGTGTTTAGAGCACCCCCTCCCACATCCCCCACCCTGCCTTTCTTTTCAAAAAAAAATTCCCAAAAAATGCATTGATTATGCTAAGCAACATTCATTTGGCGTGGCCTGGCCTCAGGCGCTGTGTGGGGAAGGTGTTGGAATGGGTCATGGGAATATAGATCCTAACGGGTGGGCGTGCCTGTCGGCAGCCGGGGGTTAGAACCGCAGTAAACCACAAACAACCACACTGACCCAGCATCAACATCACCAATACAAGCTCAACAGTAGCCCCAGTCGATACTCTGTGTGGGAGTAACCAGCAGAGACAATGGAAGGTCAAACCCAAACTGCAGGACAGCATTTACTGCCTGGCTGATCAGCTTTACAATGAAGGATGCTGTAGGCTGCACCTGATTCTCACCCGATGTCCACATTTCATGCACTGACTTGAACTATAACTACTTTGAACTATATGCACGTGCATCAAATTTAAATGCACATAATTTGTCCAATGATCCTTAGGAATGAGCACAGCTTGGTTATGCCATTAACTGTTGACTGTTATACGTGCTGTTTATGATATGCAACGCAACTTTATGCCTGTTTAAATAGAAGACACTCTGGTGAAACAAACCAACGGTCTCTTCTCTCATGGAAAAGGTCAGGTCTGGGCAGAGTGGAGGTACACACTTGATCTGTTCAAGCAGTAGTATTAACCCCATTCAACTTGTATTAACTCACTGATCCTATTCTCCAGGCACAAGGTTCTGCTTACCTTCAACCCACCGGAGTCGAATCCGAGACAACAATTATCAAGGCTAGTTAGTGTTTGTGCAGAAGAGTGATTTCTTTGTTCTCTTACAGCGAAACCTAATTGAGGACGCTGATTTTTGCCTCGTTTGTTTGTCTTCTGCTTCATGTGGCAGATGTTTATCACAGCCGTAATATTGACAGTAACAAACATTTGCAGATTGTATAACGAAAAAACAAAAAAGGGTATTTTGTGTCTGAAGCCAGCCATTGCCATTGCAGTACCTCAAAACCCTCCCCAAACCAGCCCGTACAGCATCTTTTACCAATTAAAATAATACAATCAAAATGTAGCTCTTTTATATGGTGATCAATGAGTTGGTTCAATAAACACAATAATTTACAATTATTCTCATGTCTTCCACGATTATGTGTGAAATATTTGTATTAAGGTATTGATGTGTGTATTTTCTCCACTGGGTGAACATAGATGATTCTGTCAGTAAAAGAATCGTTTGCCTTTTTTTTTCTCATGACTTGTAACCGTGGTAGCAGTCAATATCGGATTAAAGTATGGCCTTGAAACAATAAAGGACAGAAAAAGATTTGTTCATTTTGGAGGTCACTGGAAATATAACCTTAGCCTATAGAGGTAGTCAGGGAATTTTGTCATAATTACAAATACAAATTCTGAGTTGCAAAGAAATATGTTTTTAGGATCAAAATGTATCCTATACTATCAGATGTGTTGTTTATTCTTTAAATACACTGCCCTTGTAGACTTGTGGATGTGTTTTAATCATGTGTTAAGCCACTTGCTGATCTACATGACAAGTGCCGTAGATGAGAGGTCTGATTAATTCATTCCATTGCTTCTCTTATAACACCTCATTAGAAAGGCTTTATTCCATCTCACCTAAAACTCTCCAGTGGTAAATTCACAACAAAGTGCTCAAGGTTACACCAGCAGAAGACGTGGCACAATCGCTGCTCTTTTTTTCTTATCTTTTTTTTTTTGGATTGATGGCACAAATTTTGCTCAAAAGGAACCAGAGACATTCAGGATAGTGTGGTCTACAAAAAAATGAAAATGTGCCTATTAGCATAAGAGGAATTCTAATGACTCTTTTTTGGAATCATTCTGTTCCTTCTTTATTCAAATGAGACCTCATTATTGTGGATAATGGATGACGGTGAACGGCAGCCTGAGATGTTCCTAGGCAGTAGCACTTTTTTTTTTTTTTACTAAATGTAATTATTCAAATAGCAGAAAGAAGAAACCCACTCCAACTCACTGGTGGTCGTCACCTCTCTGACCCTTCGTGTCCAGTATGGAGGAGGAGGGGGGGGGGGGGGGGGGGGGTCTCACCCCATATCTCCTGTGCCTCCCACTGTCATACTCTCCTCAGCCTTACTCTTGATTTGAGGTAGACTACAGTATATGCCTTTGATATGCGGACTTCTTCTTTATAAAGAAGATGCAAATAAGAGAGAGAGGCAGCAGAAAGAAACTGCCCTCACCTGTATATTAGACAGAGAGATTTCTGTTGCCTCTGCTCAATAGTGAATTCTACATTAAAAACATCCGCTCTCTCTTTTCCGGTCTGCCTTCTTATTTACGTGTGTTTGGTGTGTTGTAAGGTCTTTGCGGACACGGGAGCTAAGGCATTAGAGGAGTGACACACCGCCACACGCGACTGTCTGGCAGTGCGTGAACCTCCCGGCAGTGTGTGCTCCCTGCTGCTGCTGCACAGCTGGAGAGGCTCCCACCACAATAACAACATCGTTACAGGGTGGAGGCCCGGGCCTCTCTGTCTCACACCACTCTCCAGCTTCACCATCCGCTACACAGGCGGAGCGACACAGCAAGTGTGGCGTGTGTGTGTGTGCGTGTGTGTTTGTGTTTGTGTGTGCATAGCGTAACAATGTGTTCTCATGTGCGCTCTCACTCTTTTTTAATTGTATTTACTCTTAGAAATAGAGTCGTTGCGAGGGAGTCTTAGAGATGGACTTTTTTTTATCGTGTTCCTTTGGTGTTATCATTTTCCATATTTCTCTCGATTCTTAAAATAAACACTCAGCATCCAGGGGACTTGCCAATATTCAAGTTGCAGGAACATTCTCATCACTTTAGTTGTTGGCGCCAAGTTAACCGTGCACGTTTTGGCATGCAGAGCTTTGTACTGCGCCATGTTTCATCCTCTCCCTTTCTTTGCAAAAAATAAAATAAAAAAGTTAAATTGGCTAGAAATTTTTTTATATTGTCTGAGATCAGTTTAAAGAACGACTTGCTAGAGCAATGTAATGGGAATTTCAGATTTCCAGGTTTTTAATCATGTAGCGCAGAAGTCCAAAAGCGCGTCGCTTTGCCTCGGACTGTATCTCTCTGATCACAAAGAGGGATCCTCAAAGCCTGAAGGCTGACGGTAACAAAACACACAACCCAGCTCCACCTACGTTTCACACCAAAACACTACGCACGGGATCTGATGAGCCACCATCTGGTGCTCACACACAGACAGTGCTGGGCTCTGTCTCCCAATAGTGACACATATGCATACTCCCATGTAGCTCCGCCTCTGATGTACAGGAAATACAACACCCCTGGCCAGGTCCAGGAAATGTTTTTTCATCAGTCTCAACCGACCATGGCGGCGGGTTGTTTGTCCCTTTTACTCTTTATCTGCCTGACATTGTTTGCTGCCTACAAAACCATGAGTGTTTCTAATCAAGCTTTTGTGTGAATATTTTGTTAACATATTTACTTGACCTTTGTTGCTAGCAGCTGTGACAAAGGGAGGCAAGTAATAGCTGTCTGGCGGTGCCATAATAAACGGATTGAAATTAATTTCTTTTCTGTGCGTGTAAAGAGAAGTGATGAGAGATCATGATATTGTCTATTGGAGTTTTGCGCATACAATGGGGTCTCATCTGGCACACAAAGGCGGTCCGTTCTAAAGGGCCGATGTGCAGGATAAAAGAAATGAAAAGCGATTGAAAGGCGTAATTGGCAGGTGTAATCATCTTATTAGAAAAAAAAGAGGCAGAGGCAAATAATCTTGTGGACAACACTGCTCGGAGCGCTTTCACACAGGCCTTTCAGAATGGATTCCGTCGAGTGGGCTGTTAGCCGAGGAAAGGTGGCCGTCGCGGCATAATGGAAGGGCTCCTTTTGTCTGCTTCCTCGGTGAGGCTATAAACAAACTCCTTGCCTCTGATTGGCATCCGACCCTTTAGCTCAGTCGATCTGAGGCTGGGTTTCCACGGTGACCGAGGGGTGGAAAGTGCCTGATGTTGGGCCTGTTGCGAATGACTCATTCTGTCCTGACAAGGCACTTTTGTCTCCTACTGTCAATGCGTAGAGGTGTGTCTGCCAACACAACGCTGTGTAAATCCATACTGTTCGTTCTGAGCTTCAACTTTCAGGGACCTACACGCTCCCCGAAAGCACAAATCCTGTCGCTCATCTTTATCGAATCGGACGCTGGCTAACATGTCAAATGTCAGTACAAAGCCCTCTCTACAGGATGTTATCATGTCATGTAACTCCCGAAGCCCGCTGTCCCATCAAATGTTATAATGTGGCGCTTATGTTTTGTAACTGCTGGCCCAACAGGGAGCTCTCTGAAACTCCTTACTGACTTTGCTTAAGGCCCTGCTACTGATGAAGTCTGGTTAAGGTTACATGAGTAGTCCCGACTTGGTTTTTTGGCAGCAGCTTTGCACTGAGTCTGAGCCTTTCCATGCAGACCTATTAGCGAATTCCTCGGCTTGCTTAACGTCACTCCCCAGCCATGGGCTTGGAGATGATTGCTCATAGTTGGGCATATTTCCAAATATTTGTGGAAGCGTACTTCTGCCTTGCTAATCCTGATTTCATTGTGGTTGACTGATTAAGTTCCCTATCTACCTAGCTATTGGGTAAAGGCTTCCCAGGGGGCTTTGATTTAGCTAAAGCATCTGTGTGACGGCGAGGGATTTATTCTGTGATACTGTGGAACTGATCTGATTGTGGGACCACGGGTCTTCTGACCCAATGTGGTGTTGCAGGGAAAACTCGGGAAAGGGATAGGGAGCGAAAGAGTAAGAAAATGGAGTTGAATAAGTAAATGTGAGATCTGAAGAGGATTTTGTGACTAGGACCGCTGACTACCTAAGTCTACTGCAATAGTGCGGCAAGATGCAAGAGGAAGTGTTTTATTTATTTGTTCATTTTCATGTCTCCTGAAAATATAAAAAAACAATCTCTATAAAAAAAATTATAATGTAGGGAAAATAGCTTACAGTGTGGGTTGTGAAAACAAAAGAAATTATGACATAATGAGTTTTGGCAAAAAAAGAAAAATAGGTAATTTACATTTTTGTACACATTATTTGGGTGGACAGAAACAGACAAACTGGCTGGATCACTGAATTGTGGAGGGAAATAAGAGAGTAACACATCCGGACAGCTGTAAAGAACAGTTGGTGTCCAAAAGTGTCATGTTTTGATAAGGCATCAGCAGCACCTTCATCTTACAGCTTAGAACCATGGATATTATGACAGGGGTGAGGGCGAGCCGCTGGACTGCAGCATCCATTTATACACCACATGAATGTAGCTGTTTTAGTGGTCGACTTTAGACTCTCTGTCTCGTACCCTCTCTCTCTTTCTTTCTTTCTTTTTTCTTTCTTTCTTTCTTCTCTTTCTCGCTCACTCTTTCTTTTTTTCTTCTCTCTCTCTCTCTCTCTCTCTCTCTCTCAGTCTCTCTTTATTCTCTCTCTCTCACTCATTATTTTCTTCTTTCATTCATCCCCCCTCTCTCTCCCTCTCTCTCTCTTTCTTTCCCTCTTCTTCTCGTGCCCGCTTCCCTGTCCTGTCTGGCTGAGGAGCGGTCAGCTGATCCCGCTGACGTCTCCAGGACTGCGGGGCTCGTGTGCTCTTGTAGCGCTGAAAGAAAGTCAAAGCCGGGAGGTGCAGGCTGATGGGAGAGGAGGGAGCAGCTAGAGGAGAAGAGAACGGAAACCGCGTAAGAATTTTAATTGTTTCCTTCTTGTAGTTTGACAGAGGGCTTTGAGAAAAGATGACCTTTTTTGTTTTGTTTTTACTTGACTGCAAAGACATTCCCAGTACATGTCTAGCCAGGAGGCGGTAGCACTAAGTCTGCCATTGCAGCGAGAGAGGAGGCTTGTCCTTACGATGGTGCATATCGAATACAAAAAAGTCACGCTGAACGTGGAATAAGGTCAGCGTAATAATTGGACCCGTTAAGCGGTCAAATGATGTTTAGTGTTTGCGGCTTTTGATCTCTGTAGCTTTTGGTTCCGTGGGAAGGATGACAGCGCGAGCCCACAGGTGCCGGCCTTCACCTTTACGTCACATCTCATTTAGGTCACAGACGGGCAGGGTACACATCCACACATCTCCATAGCCACGAGCAAATGAGCATCTCGGTATTTCCGCTCCTGCATTGTGTGTGTGTGTGTGTGTGTGTGTGTGTGTGTGTGTGTGTGTGTGTGTGTGTGTGTGTGTGTGTGTGTGTGTGTGTGTGTGTGTGTGTGTGTGTGTGTGTCTGCACTAAGTATGCCATTGCAGGAGCGAGGAAAGTTCTTTGCTGTGTTACCTGAGTGTCTGGCTGAGTTGAAAATAAATCAGAGGATTTATGAGGAAGGGGGACCATTCACCTTTAGCTTTTTTATGGGAACATGAGCAGAGAAAGAAAATATCTCTATTTCTGAGGCTGAGTGGGTAGGATGTCTTCACAGAATAACATCTTACATCTGTAAATCAGAAAAACTGATTTATTTTTCCATCCAATAATAAAGATCATATGGTGAGTTTTCTGAGGTTCAAGGTGACGCAATGAGGCAGAGTAGACAGGCAAGAATGCTGCCTGTGAAGAAGAAGAATGTGTGTGTTTTAATTAAACATGTTTTTTGAAATATGTCTGTTTATGCATGTTAAACCACGTTGTGTTTTTTATGTTTTTTAATGTATGTCTCTGATCATGCGTTAACAAAATAGCTGAGTTAAAGCAAAGGAGGCAGAGAGACAGAAAGAGAGAGAGAGAGAGAGAGAGAGAGAGAGAGAGAGAGAGAGAGAGAGAGAGAGAGACTGTGGAGACAGAGAGAAAGAGAGTATGTGGAGACAGAGAGAGAGAGAGAGAGAGAGAGAGAGAGAGAGAGAGAGAGAGAGAGAGAGAGAGAGAGAGAGAGAGAGAGAGAGAGAGAGAGAGAGAGAGACAGACTATGTGGAGACAGCCTCAATGGCGATGGCCCCCGGCCCCCTGGACACTGGGAGTTAGCTGTCAGCCAGAGGGCCTTCCTGAGCGGCAACCGGTTTGGCCTGTCAACTCATCGTCACACTGTCCCCTGGTTGTCTCCCAATGAAATCCATCTAATGGCTCCTCACCCTTAGGGGGAGAGCCAGTCTCTCTGTCTCCACCCTTGGAGCAAGACACAGGCTCCTCACTTAAAGACTTCATTTACAGCAGTCGTGTGTTGACAGACACGTCAATATGATATTTTTGACTCATCTGTAACATGACCCGATTAGCACTCATACATCGGGGACCAGCGTTCAACACACCGTAAGTCTTTGTGAAACTTAACGACGGGCTTTCTACCTGTCCCTCTGATTCACTCATCAATACCTCAGGCTGCCTTGGGGTGTGGACGGTCCGTCTCGTTGTGTTCTGTCTATGGGAGACGAGGTACTTTAAATATTTAACGTGGACGCTCTGTGTCTAGACGGATGTTTTAGCAGTCACGTTAGCGAGGAGTGGGGCGGTGGGGTATGTAAATGAGGTGTGTTTATGGAGAGGCTTTTCACTCGTCCTGAGGTAAACCAGAGTCAAAAGACGAGACAAAGGGCCGCCTGTGACGGAGCTGAGATTCTCCGCCCAAGATAACAGGGGTTGAGTGGAGAGAATGGAGGCATTTATTTTCAAAGGGCTCACGTCAAATATGACTGCTGTCCACCCACACACACACTGATGGCCTGGAGAGGGCAGGTACAATCAGACCCTCAGTCACTCTGGCAGGAGAGGAGATCGCAAGCATTGGACTGGGCTTCCTTATGTCAGTCTATAACACATGCACCAGTGAGATTGCCAATAGGAGGCGCACTGAAACGCATCTATAATGGATGGCCCTTTCAGGCTGCAGGCAGTGGATCACAGAAACGGATTAAACGGGTGTTTTAAAGTCACACGTCCGATGAAATATTGATACGCGTGTTCTGGAGGAAATCTAGAGGGGACACCCAGCGGCTCCCTGTTTCAGGGTGAAGGTGTGAGGGCGCTGTACCCGTATCTCGGGCCCCTGTCACCGGGCTAATCCCAGACGCGGACGCATTAAGTTCCAGCAGCTACTCAAGTTCTCCTCCCTGTCCAGCCCTGATGTCATCCACGGGTGCCCAGGCCCTACCAAACCAAGTTATGTCAAGAGCAAATAGCTTCACACCTGGCTTCCCAGATATGGGGGACAGATACCGCCATCACTGGTGGGAAAGGGCGCTCCTGGACCAGATGCAAGCAAGCAAGAGGACCGAGAGATCAATGAGCTGGCGGGAGACTCCCACTTCACAGCCGGCGTTCGAGAGGGAGAGCTGGGACAGGTCGATGTCTAAACTCGCAGACTGGCAAGTGCCAACGGGGGAGGGGGGGTGTCAGTGGGGAAGGGGGAGATCTGAGGCGGCTTCAAAGCTCAGATCAATCCCCCCCCCCCCCCCACCCCCCCTGTGCGCTCCCGGGGTTGTCTGCTGAGGCCCTGCACACACCACGCACAATTACAACTCAAAGCCATTCTCAAGCACAATCAGCCCTGGCTCCTTAGCACTGTCACACGTTGTATCACAATAACGCTTGGAATGGACTCCTGGGTGTGTGTTCGTGTGTGTGTGTGTGTGTGTGTGTGTGTGTGTGTGTGTGTGTGTGTGTGTGTGTGTGTGTGTGTGTGTGTGTGTGTGTTGTGTGTACAGTTAACTCTGTAACACTATCCTTTATCCTTCATCCTCAGTCCCTGCTGGGGGTGACCACACTGAGATCAAAGACCCTTTGAAGAGCTGTATTTTTGGAAGAAACTAATGCGCCAACTCAACACTTGAGACATTATGGAAACCTATATTTAATGCTCTTACTTCACCCCTCCCATTTACAAACTTGTTTTATTGGCAGAGGTTTTAGAGAACCATACTAATATACTTACTGAAACAAACTGTATAATGTTGTTGTCCATGCAGCTAAAATAGTATGTCCTCACAGGAGACATCTTCGATCTTCAACAGCATATTTCTTCCTTTTAATTTGTTTAAAATGCAACCAAAAAAAAACACGCGCAATTGTGTATTCTTAACGTTACCATGGAACGATGCACGTGCAGAACCATCGACAGTAGGAGTGCTCAGACAAAAAAAAAAACGTCTCACCCAAAAGCGTCAAATGACCTTGTGACGTGAATGGCATACTAGCACGGGTCATCGTGTTCCGTACTGCCACTGACAAATCCATCTTGACGAGATGGAATTTGGAAGCACCAGTGTGGTGTGCTGGCCTGGTATGTGTGTGCACTCACTCGTGCGCCTGTGCACTGGCGCGTCCTTCCAAAGACGTTGGGTGCCGTGCTCGGCTCACCGCAGCGCTCTCTCCCACTTGTGGCATCACTCGTCGGGAATGCAGAAGTGATTAATTTCCGTGTCAAGTCTTGGGCTGATTGGACGAGCCTTCGGGGAGCGCAGGATTGATTGGATGTCCATTGTCTGTGTGGCTGGCCATGGGGAGGGAGCTGGGGGGTTAGAGATCACACGTTTGCTCCGTCTCCTCAGAGATCTGAAACAAATTAATACAAATCAAACCCCTCCTTTTTTCCCCTGTCCTCTCTGCCCAGCCCTTGTCACTCAGCGTCCCCAGGGAGCAGCGATGGAGATAGAGGGCCCACTGGAGCAGGTGCAACCATGTGAAGAGCCATTTGGAAGTGAAATGATTGGAATATTAGTCTGTGTGTGTGTGTGTGTGTGTGTGTGTGTGTGTGTGTGTGTGTGTGTGTGTGTGTGTGTGTGTGTGTGTGTGGCTTGCGAACGTGTGTGAGTGTGTGTGTGTGTGTGTGTGTGTGTGTGTGTGTGTGTGTGTGTGTGTGTGTGTGTGTGTGTGTGTGTGTGTGTGTGTGTGTGTGTGTGTGTGTGTGCATACGCATGTCCCCTATCCATTGGTTTAGACAAAAGGAGGTTTATGTTCCAGCTAAACGGTAGGTGAGCATGTAGAGGAATTGTGCAGTGGGGGCAAAGCAACAGTTAAGTGGTGGTAGCAGAGTGACCCCTTCTGGTCTGGTGCCCAGCATAGTCGCTCCTCGGCACGCTCTCCCCATTGCCCTTCCAGCCTGACTCCATAACACATTTCTTAGTCTAATTTATTTGACAGTAGATACATTTAAATGTTTCTCATTTTCCCCATTTTTTTATTTTATGTTTAATGCACTTACACATTTAAAAAATGAGGCAACTGAAATATTCAGCAATCAGACTTTGCGTGTTTTCTCATGCCCCATATTCCCTTCTTTTAAAGCTGCATTAAAAATGTCATAGTCCTGCAATGGATTGAGTGCAGTTGTGTATTTTCCCTGTGGGCACCTGATTTTCCATTGACCTCTACTAGCCAATAGCACCATCCTAACGCAACAAATACAATCTAATCTAGCACCATTATCTTTTTTATTGTGTAGAGGATTCTATCCAACAACATTACATCGCTGTGCAGTTCTGGTTCCCGAAAAACATTGTTTTTAATTCATTCTAGTTTTTACACTTGTTAATGTGTGGTACATTCATTGCTTACGTTTAAGCCTTTGTTACTGCTCTCTCTATTGGAGCCTTATTGTGAAAACAACCTATCCGTGTTGAACCCACTTTTCTCCCTGCAGTAAGACCACTCATCAGGTGAAGCTTTCCTATGTCTGTCTACCCAATCCACACGTTACACTCTGTCCACTAGTCTGGTCATCTCGCCGACGAAAGAAAATTACATTCCTACTGGAGAAAAAAAAAAACGTTGTCCTCCTTTTGTTTTCTGCGGTAAAGTTTTTGTTTTCAAAGCCTTTGGCTACTACTCCACTCCCCAAAATAGCACCGAGCTGTTGCCCCCTTCTCTGATGCTGCAGACAGAGATTGGTAAACAGACGTCTAAATGTGTCAAGAACCCGTCTGGGTTCCGTTCCGAGGCTCAGCGGGACGGTGCATGGGGGGGAAGCTGACGTCTCCCTGGAGGTCTCTGCCTGCAGACTCCCCACGCTGCCCCGGTGTGAAGGAACAGCTCAGAGACACAGATCACTATCAGTGGGAAAACTCTGTTTACCATTTGGATTATTCCGGGCGGGAAGAAAAAAACAGCACCGCTACGAGCTAAAGTGGCTCCTCCAGGTCAGTTATGAAGAAAGCTACGCATGGCATGGCATTTGGTGCGTGCCCTTGACTTGTGTCATATCGACTCCGCTACACTCACCCATGCCTGTCGCGAGAGAGAGGGGTCAGGCTGTGTGTGCGTGACAGCGCCCAGCGCCACCTCGACATGTACGAGGCTTTTACGTAATCATGGTAACGCAGGGACCATGCGCCCGCGCGGCCCAAACGCGACTGGAAGGAGCACATTTGCCATGTCGGACGTATCGCCAGTTAGCATCAGTCCTGTAGCAGCAGGCACACTTTGCATTCAGAATGATATATGTCCCCTATGTAGGTCAAAGACCATCTTTGGCCGTTGCCAGGCAGTTCGGCTCTTAGTGTGCTGTCTCATGTGAGGCCGCAGAGCGGAGAGGGCCGTCATGGCTCCCAGTGGGGTTGATGTTCTTCCTTTCCCTGGCCTGGTCACCGGTTCCTCTTCTTGTTCCTCCTCTTCCTCCTCCTCCGGGCTCTCTTCATCCTCAGCACCATGCCCCCACCCAGGGTGGCACTCAGTGAATTGCTCTATTGTACATGAGTCAGTGAGTTCGCTCGCTCCAGACTAGCCCTCCGTGCCCCCTGGGAAATTTCCTGTCCGCGTTTTGAGAAACAGTAGCGTTGTCACGGAGACGTGTGCGTGTGAGCTGACTCGCTGAAAAAGACAAACGTACAGAATTGCAGACTTTTTCCAGTTGGATTTAGGCTTCAATTTCATCTATGCCGTTCGGTCGCTTTGACATCATCAAACAAACCACATGCCCCCCCCCCCACCCCTCGCTATCCTTAACAGTCAAATGCCAGAAACATGTGCTCTGTCTACGTTGAAGGAGAAACACAGTATGGCCCTAAGTACGGATCCTCCCCTCAGGCAACTTTCCTCTGAAGGGTCTTGTTAAATATACCCCCATGTCCAGGGAGTGGTAGACTGGCAATCCTCCCTCCCCAAGGCTCCACTAATCATCTCTAAATCAGACCCCTCCAGCCATTTTATGTGACAATGGTGTTGCTACATGCCCCCCCCCCCCCAAGGCAAATCACCATACGGAACAAGAGCAGGAGGTATCTGTAGCAAAAGTGGAGCACCATATGTTTCTCGGAGGGTTTTGTCCATAGTAGGTTCTCCTTTCCTCGCTCCAGTGTGTGTGTGTGTGTGTGTGTGTGGGTGTGTGTGTGTGTGTGTGTGTGTGTGCGCGCACGCTCCATACCCCTTGGGGAGGAGATGAGACGTAGAGGGGTGGGGGCTATCTATTCAGGCCAGCATGTGTGTGTGTGTGCGGCCCCAAGAGGCTCTGAGAGAGGAGCCCTGGATTCTCTCTGCAGACAGGCCCCACTGATGAAAGCCCTGCATGGGAGCTGTGTCACAGACACTTATGAGAGGAAAGAGCCATGGGCAAAATCACTGAGAGTCTGCTGCTTACTCACCCCTTTACAGAGCACCGCCATGTGAATTGTGGTAGGCCATGAGGTTTACATCAAAGGTATATTTGGATCTGTGTGGCACATTGTTCTGGCAATGACAGACAAAAGCAACCAAATATAACATATTATCCCATTTCCCAACATATAGCTCATATTTTCCCTGATAAATCGATCAATACGCATGATCAATATTTCCATGAGTCAAATATTGCATGTTGCTGTCAAACAAGAATATTGCTTACACATTTGTAAACGGTCTAAATGCGAGGCACATATTAGGAACATAATGAAAAGAGGTCTAAGGTCTCCATCCTCTGGCCATCCTCAAGGACATGTGGTGGATGTCGCTTATGCCAGTGAGTCATTTTGCAGATCCACCCCAAGGGGCAAAGGAAAGGGGGCTAGCCGTGTTCGTATCATAGCAGGACAGAGTTCCGCTGTGTCTTTGTAGACCGCAGACAGCAGACTCGTAAGTTACCGAGGGCATATTTCCCCCCACAGACCTTCATTTCGGATCCACAAACCTCTCTCTTGATTATGACTGGCTCCCTCTAGTAACCTAGACCTCATCGACTTTCAGATATAGACAACCGATAGTGTCAGGTTAGGAGATAATATTCTGGTGCACAGATGTGACCTTCCTTTCCATTAGGGGTTCTCCAATAATTCATTTGAACTGATTTACTATTGCGGTTTAAGCAAGTGGCGGGATTCAAACTGAAACGGTGAGAAGCGAAAGGTCAGAGATGAAAGCATCAGTCATATTCAGACAATACTGGCAACAGTGGTACTTTGGCTCCCTGCAAGGTGGAGAAAAGCCTCAAGGATCCCCACCAAGCAGATGGGTTGGTGTGAGAGGCAATTAGGCCGACACTAATCCTCCATCTGCTTCCCTGCAGTGCCGCCCCATCAGCCAGGAGAAAGTCTGCCCCCCAGAACCCACAACACTGACTGGATGCGGGGGCACCCAGCGAGAAAAAGCCCTGACAGAGCACAAGGAGAGCAAACAACCACAGTCAGCTATTTTCCTCCACCTATATGCTCCCTTTGTCTCCCCCACACCTTCTCAATGTCTCGTTCTCTAATCTTTCTGTCTGCTCTCTGTATGTCTGTGTTATGGTAAAGAAGCTGTGCGAATGCAATGCTGTGATAATGTTTTATATATTAAAAAATGTGTAATAGATATGGTATATAAACCAGCAAAAAAATATATAATAATTGAAGAAAAAAATCATCTGCTATTTGGAACATTCTATTTTCTTTTTATACGGTAAGACACATAAGACACATTGTTGGATGATGTCGTCAGGCCAGGGCCAGCTCTGCGCCTCCAATAGATTCGAAAAAGAATATCTTCCTCATTCATCCCTCATCTCTGTACTTTTCCCTTCAGACAGCAACATAAAGACACAGCAAGCCATGAGGCGGTGGCAGCCAGATGTGGAGACCGGTCGCTCCACAGTTAACAGAGCAGCGGTACGCTAACACACGTACATCGGGGTCACTCGAAGACGGCCCGGTCCCCATGGCGATGACCCCGCAGCTCTGCTCTACTCAAGGAGAACAATCTGGAGAGATGATGAAAGATGCCTCGATAGGCCACCGTGAAGTCACCTATCCTTCTGCGTTAAGGCTTGACTGTTTCTTTATATTCATCAAAATGTCACAAGCTCATACGTTTGTTGGGTGGTAAAAACACCCGGTAAAAAGCTAAAGGGGCATAATGTCATATTACACATTCATAATATTGGTGTTTGTAAGATGAAACCGCAAAAAATGTCAGTCTCCTCTGCACATACAACATTGGTTCTTTTAAAAAAAAGAAGAAAAAAAAGATTTGTACTCCAAACAATGATTTCCTGTCTTCCGAACCAAAACGGTAGCTATTATGTGTGCACTGTAAAGGATAAGTGTGAGTGTAAAGATGTCTGCAGCGGCCTGTAAGAAATCCAGTCGCACATGCATTGTCATGCAGGTCTGCATTTGGACATGAACTGTAGCTTAGAATGTGACTGGTAAACACTTGCAGTTCAATTCAGACATTTTGACAATATCGCCGGCCCACTCCGCAATGTGGACTTAATTCACACGAAGGGTAAGTGACAGGAACAGGCCTCGTCCTCATCCAGCAGCCAGGCCAGGACAGCCTTTGGTGCATCCTACCACCCACTGGTACAGATGCCAAACTTCACACTGGCCAAGGGAAGATGTGAAACGACAATGCATTAGCTTTGCTGCTGCAGTGCTTTAGCCAGTGGTGCATTGACCTTGGTGTGGTTTGAAACAGCAATAGCCTGAGGACTGTAGTCCACAAACCCCAACAGTCCTGAAGCAAGAATGTGTAATTGCCTTCTTCTCTCCTTACACTTTCCCGGCATCCCGCACATTGCTAACTCCCGCTATGCTAACGCTAATCTAATTTCTATTCTGTGAGTCATTGCTATAGTTTTATTCAGCTAACCTCAATATGCACACTTACCAAGACCAACTCCCAGGGGAGCTTGGCAGAAAAGTCACTCAACTAGAAGGAAGCAATATTCTCTATATAAAGCAATGCTCCCTCTATGAAAGAGAGCTTTTTGTGTGTAGATTGTCTTGGGGGCTTGGACTGCAGTGAATGTGCTGCCTTCTCCTTTTCCCTAGAATGGCAGGAACAGGGGGTTAGAGTTCACTGCATTACCTTATAGCTGCCAGTCTCAACACAGGCAGGCAAACTCGGATAGGGCAGGATGAAATTTTGTGTGTAATTCTTACTCTTTTTTATGGTATGTGGCATCCTGCTGCCACTTGAAACGTGTGTGCTTTGCTGGGTTTGAATAGACTCAATAACTCCAAATAGAAATACTGTGTATGTTCACAGAAAAATAAAACAATTAGACACATATCACTAATTACAAATTGGAATATTTCATCCATTTTAATTATAGAATACAGAATATCCTACAGTCTAGCAGTGAGACTCATTCTGTTATATTATAGCCCTGTTGGCATCTTACTTGAACAAAGACGCACACGCCATGTCATGCGCTGTACTGGTGACTTGAGCAATCAGCCTAGTCGGGCCCTCACTTGATGGAATGCTTTTGGAAAAGGCCACCTCGTCACATTTGAAAAAAAGTCACCTTTCATTATCTTTACATTGAGTGCACCGGCCGTTCCCTGCGCTCCGTAATGTTATCGTTTACAAGTTGGGTAGGACCAGTGTGACCTTTGTAAACATTCCGTTTACTTCCTCTCTCTCTCCCAGCGACATCGTTATTGCCAATCAGTTGTTGTTAATGTTCCTCTCGTTCGTCTGATGACTCAGGGACGGCCCGGTCGTACGGAGTCTCCCTCCAGCACTGTGCTTGTCACAGTCCGTCTCAGGGTAAATGTCATAATTGTCAACCTTTTGATATTCCCACAGAATGGGCTCTACACAGGTTTCTAGTAGGCTGCATGGGATTGCTGATACGCGTCAAGATGTGTCTGCGTTGTGAGGCAAGCCAAGGGAATGTATGGTGGTGTATCTAAGGGATTGCATTAGTGTAATGTTATGCAGATGTTAAGGTGAATTGGGCACGATAATACATGAAAATATATATGCTGGCAAATGGAAAGTTGGGCTGCAGTATACAGTATACCCAATTGAGCTTAAAATAATGTGTTACCTGCTCAAAGGTTGAAGTCAAGGTTTAAGTTACTCTGTGAATAGATGAACAAAATCGGCATGAAGAAAACATATGACCTCAACCGGAATACCTGTGACTGTTCAACAAGTACACAGTTGGTTGTATAATCTGAATTATCATCCCGTAAGACTATTGTAATCATTAAATGTACTTCAAGAAAAAGGGATGTAGGACACGTCCCGGTGGTAGATAAATGAAACTGCTGTTGTTAATGTAACGTCATCCCCTTATCATACACGGGTCACAGCCTGTTTACAACTCAACCCAGGCCCAGCACAGATGAACTCTTAAAGTGGATTACTCTTTTAACACCAATGTAATCGTTGGGAGCAAACTCAAATACAGATGAAAATCTTAATCTTGTTGGGACGCTTAGTCCTGCATCGGGCAAGGAGGCCAAGCAAAGATCATCATGACAGGTTATCTGTTCCAGAGTCAAAAAAGCAAAAATTGTATTGTATTGAAATTGCAATAATGCATTGGAAAGGTATAGTAGCGTAGCTGCAGCACCATCAACATTGGCAAACTGACATGTTTGTGTAACCGAGGGCACGCGCCCACCACGGGGATTCTAGCGGGAGTGTTTTGTGCACTTGTACAGGGATGGGTGAGTTCTGCTTTTGGCTAATGTGTCTGCAATGTCTGCATATGCTGCCATTCATTCCCATTAGCCCAGAGTGAAAGTGCCAATGGAGATATCCATCAGTCTGTGGGTACGTGTGCTGACGCTGTCACATGCCAGCACCCTGAATGAACTGTTGCGGAGTAAGATGGTTGACAGAATACAGACAATGTTCTGTTTTTTAGTGAGGGGGGCGGGGGGATTGGGGTAAGCCATCAACATGAAACGCATACAACACAAAAGCAGGACAAATGGCTGTGAAAATGTATGCTTAAAACTGAGTGACGACACAGCGTAAGGAGTGAATAAAAAACAATATGTAGGACATTGGAGAAGTGATTAAAAAGAGATGTCCTCGTTTATTACCTGAGAGAACACAGAGGACTTGCCTACATTTATTTCTCAACCCTTAGCTCTCTAGGAAGTGCTGCTATGGAAGATATGAATGGAAAATGACAATCATGATGGTGAGGATGTTGATGATGATGGGGATAATGAAGACGAGGATGATAACTGTTGAATTGTTTGGGGGATTTTCCCCTTTGTTCTGATGTATTTGGATAAGGCACCATTAAGGCCGACCTCTACTTGTCCAAATCATACACACTAAAATACAGGTTGATTCTCTCAGCAGGCCTACCGATTTGATAGAACAGTGTCAGGTGCTTTTCCAAAGACTCTATAAATAGCATCGAGCCTCTCCCGGGGCTGCTCTCGCTCTCTCTCTGTCTCTCTCCTCCTCTCAGTGTCATTAAGCCTAGTTAGAGTGGTAATTGCTTATGGCGAGGTAGTCGACCGCATTCGTGATGGATGGAAGCGGACGAATATACCTTTTTTCAAGACCAAGGCCAAATCTGTTGGTTTCAGTAATAAGACACCTGTCTAGCGGAGGAACATTTTTTCATCAAGAGTCTACCTCTAAGATGCAGCCAAGCCGCAAGCATATAATTCATGTAAAGTAATTCTATGCAAATAAAATATATAAACCCAGTATGATAGACAGCAAAAATGTATCAAGCCCGCTGTGGTAAAAATATCCAAAGATTGTTCTCTCAGCTGGTCCCAGCTTAGACGGCATCTAAAGAACGTGCCAACATAGTCCTAACACATATTTGCTTCATTCCAATTAAAACAAGGCAATAGTCATGGCTGGCAAGACTGATGTGTCTCTCTTTTTCTTTACTCATATCTCTGACTTTGACTTATTTTAGCCAACAGTTTCCGGACCGTTCGACAGAGGTGGCAATTATTCCCTCTCTACTCAGCCTACCCTGCTGCTTACTCAGTGATGAATTCACACAGCAGGTTTGCCTTATGACATTGTGCTTGTGGATGGTATGGTGGCCCTGATGGGACACTCTGATGTTTTAGACATGGCACAGGAACATACGGGCGGGGAGAAGAGTAATACCATAACAGGACAGCAAGCTCAAAAGCCTCACAAGAGACCCTGGAGAATGAGGGGAATTGGATCTCCTAGTGCCATGGCAACAAGACAAATAGGGCAATAGGGTTGACTCCAAATGATATTGTTCATGCTGTTCTTTTACTGTTGTTCCGTTATCGTTAATTACTACATGTTCCGTGGGGCTAACATTTTATTACCATTTGAGACTGTGCATGTTCCAGTATTGTATTTTAACAAGTAAGCAAAGGAAAGAAAAGTAGGAAATAACAATAGCACAATTTGGCCTATTTTCCAAACCCCGTGGTAATTTATAATCAGATGCAATCATTTCTTATTGCAAAAATTAATTACATTTTGTAAGAATAATGAAGCCAATCTCTGCGCATTCGCCCTCAAATGATTTGTTTAAACTGAACTAAACATTTAACAACATTTTTTCATTTCTAGCAGATAAAGCACAATGAGACTATCCCCTCTGGTCTAAGCCAAAGCAAATAACGGTTAAAAAAAATAAAAAATAAAAATAAAACTGGGCCAAAATAAAACACAGACCTTCATTTCCCGGAGAGTGTTATAATTCTACTTAAAAGAGTCCCGTCGTATTTGCAACCTTTGGTTCACCAGCTTCCCAGAGTGGATAGAAATGGCTTCTCAAGTCCACTTCCTGACCCCTGCAAGAGAAGCCGCTTCCACCAAAAAGCCTCCTGCAGAGATGCAGCACAGCTACCCCCCTGGCCCAAGGGAGGGCTGGCCTCAAAGCAGGAAATGGCAGCTCTCTGCAATCAATCTGACTGCGTGTGCATTAACTCTCTCAGACTGTACACTTACGGACGTATCTGTGCTTACTGTTTCGCACACTTCATATTATATTCCATAAAAAAACAAATAGCTGGGTATTTAAAGTTCAAAGTCTAAACGCTGTTTTCATCTATTAGCGAAAGCCCCAAAATGGCCACATCTTTCAGGCACAGATCCTCTTTAAAGAGATTTCGTTTTCTGTCATTCACAGTGATGTTTGAGTGAAGCAGCACAGTTTTTGTTGAGCCTTTAAAGCGATAGCTTTTGTATAAACAACATGGAAATAAAGAACTGAATCTTTAGTTTGCGTATAACTGGACACCGATATCATCGTCCAGAGGCCCCAACCAAATTAAACTGTATTTCCCCAGCCAATACATTCAGGATGGGGTCTGTTTACACGGAAAAGTCACGGGTCAAATGATAACAAATCACCCATTATGGTAAAGGAGTTTGTGACTTGAGATTCAGACAGAATGGCTTGGCTCCAGCCAGCAGTCAGCAAACCTAACCCATCGTGATGTGAGCCTTTAGATGAATGTACAGAGACAGGGTCTCAACAGATGCAGGCCCTGAGAGGATGTATACAAAGCATGCACACATCTGGCTGGGTGTTAGTGGTATACACACACACACACACACACACACACACACACACACACATACACACACAGATGCCTCATGTAGACTATGGTGTGTATATTCTGATGTCGAGCATCTTGTGGATGTTTGTGCACGCCGCCACACATCCTGCTTGCTTCAGTGGGAAAGGGTGGGAACGCCAGATAAGACCGCAGCGTTTTAACGCAATCAGAAAAAACAGCAAAGTGATTTCCCTAATTTCCTAAAGTGTGTGCGTGATGTTATTCATTGGCTTTAACATCAGGATAAACTCATCCATAAATAGACATAAATTAATATAAGGAAATTTGACTGCATTAGGATTGCACAAGATATGGGTGACAGTGAGGGTTAAATCGGAGTTAATAGATTGTACACGCGTGGGAAATGGATTTATGTATGTATGTATTTATCCTAATCTGTAACCATAGGAATTATTCCAATCAATCAGCAGTAAGTTTGCCCTGATGGGTGTGTGAATTTAAAATACTTCTCCTGAGCTGATTTGAGAGCAGGATATTTGTTGATCAGTATGAACTTTGTGCAGAAAAACACAACGTTAATGGATTTGAATTCCCTGTCCCTGACATCAGACTGTGCCTGAAACCCCTCAACTAATCCGACTTACTCTTTCTCAAAGACAACCTGTCAATCACGCCAACACGCTCTGGCCCACTTCATCAGTTCAGCACTTCATCAGCACCGCTGTTGTTTTTCTTCCTGGGAGTGTGGAACAAAGGGAGTGAGTGAAGGACATACATAAGGACGCGACTACTTATGATTTTGATGGAATAATAAACAATGGATGAATCTTCAAAACAGATGGGGGGGGATCTCCCTTAGGCAAGTCTCAAGTAGCCGAGAGTATTGTGTTGTGACTTACTATGTGAAACAAAGAAACTCTATGTTAAGTGAAGAGTCACTGAGTGTTCACGGTATAGCAGGTACTGTATGTGCCGTCAGACTTGTGATGATGGAGGCGCCAGCATCTTTCAGAGGAACT
The DNA here is from genome assembly GCA_026901105.3 of Galaxias olidus. Classification (NCBI taxonomy): domain Eukaryota; kingdom Metazoa; phylum Chordata; class Actinopteri; order Galaxiiformes; family Galaxiidae; genus Galaxias; species Galaxias olidus. Next base: position 378,226 of record JAPMUY010007482.1, on the reverse strand, counting down.
CATTGTGGATCCTTCTACTGTAATTGCCTTGCCTCTAGGGACACCATTACCATACGTGCTTGGTCCGCCATTTACCTATATCTCTGTTCTCTCTCCATCTCCCCCTTTTCTGTCTCGGCACAAAACGGCTTCCGTTTCCTCTGGCTGCAGTCTCCACCCAGCAGGAACGTCCAAAACACTTCTGTGGAAACATTAATTTGATCTATCTATACCATTATGTGATCACACCTCAATAGATAGTTAAATGGCTTTAAATAGTACAAGACTGCCCCTCTTGATATGAATGTGTGTGTGTGTGTGTGTGTGTGTGTGTGTGTGTGTGTGTGTGTGTGTGTGTGTGTGTGTGTGTGTGTGTGTGTGTGTGTGTGTGTGTGTGTGTGTGTGTGTATGTGTGTGTGTGTAACGTTTATTTGGGTTGAAATGGATGTGAACTAGAGCCAGTAATTTTTTACCTATACCTGGCTGGGCACGAACACCTTTGACCACTAAATAACCAAGACCAAGCTGTATCCATCTGAACCTTGCCATACAGAGCTGAGGCTTGGAACTCAATGATTGAGTGTGTGTGTGTGTGTGTGTGTGTGTGTGTGTGTGTGTGTGTGTGTGTGTGTGTGTGTGTGTGTGTGTGTGTGTGTGTGTGTGTGTACCGCACGTTGTGCTGCGCTTAATGCTTCTCCCCACCAGGGATGGGATTCATTAACACCTCATGCAAAAGAGATTAGCGCTACTGCACCCCACTGAATCAGGATTGGCAAGAGTCAACCAAGCTGCACTCTTGAGCCGAACACCCACTTCCACTTCTGGGGATCTTCCATATGTCCATTTAATCGAGCGGTTATTTGTTGTGGTTGGCAAAAAGTACTCTGACCCGGATACTGACCTGACCACGCAGCTAAGCCTCAATCAATAGCAATTTTATGAAATGATTCTGCTGTCTCCTCCTGGGATATTAACACAGGGAACAACATTTATGGCCAGCCCACAACAGCCATGGAAGACCTGATCAGGTGTGACTGTCATCCCTCTTATTTGGGGTGACACTTAAATAGTGAAGCAGATCATACACCAGTTTACAGCTTGCATTGAGCTAATGGGCCACAACCTTTTCACCGGGTTGGACTTCCTGGATGGTTCGACAGGGCTGAGAGGAAAGCTCAGATAGCTGGCTGGAGACTATCCTAACTATGGCATCAAAACAAACAAAAACAGAGCCCAATTAACTACAACCTTAGTTAAACCAAAGAGTTGCCTCCCCGACAGCATTGCATAACCCGGCTTATCAACGTGTTCAGCCCATATCCCCAGCCAGGAGAGCAGGCGGGGCAGGTCCGGTTCGACAAAGCCTCCAAAGGCAACGACGCTACGAGGCCGCGTCTTTAATCGCTGGCTCGCTCCCCAGGACGGCGGCTCTTCTAAATCTCATTAGCCCAAACCTGGCAGCTCAGCGGCGGGGCAAGGGAGCCACGTGCCCGCCCGCCCCGGCCTCCAGCGCTGTAAATCTCACCGTCGCTCAGAGGAGCTCTCATTACAGCAGCCCCCGCAGCATCCGCCCTTTGGCCCTCTCCAAAGGCATCCAGCTCCATCCATCAGCTCCATCAATCCTGTCTCCCCCCCGGCGTGCGAGCTGTCCGTTTTTTAAGGCTAAGTGGGAAGGATGGCGGAGCCAGCGTGATATTTCTGCTCTCATGTGACAGCCCCGTCCCCTAGGGACGCTACAAGGTGAGTCTGGGTGTCTTTCGAACGTGGCGGAATCTCCAGCGAGCTGCCATCGATCGAAAGATTTTGATGTTTTGACCTCCAGCCGAAACTTCTTTTGTCTGTGTCGAGCATGCTGGCTTTTCATGGTGCCTGTGTGCAGTAAAACCAACACCTTCAACACTTCTATCTTATTTTGAAGTTCGGGGTCTAGCTGCAGGAATAGGTCTGTCATAGGGTGTGCACACCGCGAAGGGCCTTCAGAACCGGGACGGTGAGAATGCAGTAAACACAGAAGTAGCACATTTGTGTTATTTTGAGTGTTGTATCATGTCAAAGGATTTCCAAAAGAATTTTTATTTTTTTAAGATATTTCATTTTCTTCTATGCTGAGTTTCTCATTGACTATTGAGACAGATTTGGGCAGAGGTCCCGCTAAGGGGGAGGGAGGGAGTGCTGTCAGGGTCGATCACTGTCACGGGTACAGCCAGCTCCTCTCTCCAGCACTACTGCTTAGCTCTGACCCTACAAAGCAATCCAAAACACACACACACACACACACTCACAGAGAGAGAGAGAGAGAGAGAGAGAGAGAGAGAGAGAGAGAGAGAGAGAGAGACACCCACACACACACAGACACACACAGAGAGAGAGAGCCGCACACAGACACACACACACACACAGACACAGACACAGACACATACACACACACAGCAGCAATATACATGACGTTGATAATCCACCAAAGTACACGTTGGTCATCCCACAGTCTCAATTTTCTTTTGGCAATTTATTTCTCGCAAACAGATCACTCCTCCAATTCATTTCATGCATTTATCCACCGGGTGAATTTAATCAATGCCGCTTCATTATTCCAAAGTAAAAGACAAGCAGCGGGATGTAACATTGACAGAGTGAAGTAGCCAAATTGACTATTAGTAGAATCCCATTTGATGTCTAGTTGTACTCAAGAGGATGGAATATGGGTCATTATAAAAGGCCACAGTTCATTGCATGATGTTTCCCTGCAGTGCATAGTTCATCTAGCCTAGTTGATAGTGTCTGATTCACAGCTGTCCCAGTGTTAGCACGCATGGAAAAGTTGACCAAGGTATCCAGAGCATGGTCAGGATAAGGGACCGAGGCGGCATTTCGTTCAGATTGTGACAGAATGCAGCAGTGATTTGAGGTAATGAGCCACTTCAGCTGTTCATAACTGTGTGTGACAGCGGCACGATGACCTCCGGCCCAGGGAGTCACAAGTTCACGTTCAGGGCGCGACGATGACAACAGTCACTCTTGTGTCAAACTGCAGCTTTCAGAAGGGACACAACACTTTATGTGAAAAAATTTAAAACAACACGTATGATAATAGAAACAGCACAAAACAGCTTTGTTACATGCGGTCTTTCAGAAAATAATCAGGGGTAGGGTTGACCTCATTGTTATTGAAAATGTCGTTTTGCCTTCTGTGATTTCAACGGGGTGACTCATAGATGTGCTGCATTCAAAGGTTGTTGATTACCGTTTCGCCAACCCCGTTTTTCTGCAGAACTAAATTAAATAGAACACAAACTACAAGCTTAGCCAATTTGCCAAGCATAATAACATCTCTGAAAGGCCATTAGGACAAATTGGCACTTGGACATTAATATAAAAATACATTTGCGGCAAGCTGTTAAAAGAAAAATGAAGCATAAAAAAAAAGGGGAAAGTGACACAGAATTACTTCCCCTGCCTAAGAGGAGTCTTTCAATCATTTCATTCAGGCTTGTCATTTCTCATACAGCTGAAAATGGCAGAAAATGTTTCTGAACAGAAATGGCTCTTCTCCCACCGGTATTGTGTGCATAATTAAGTGCGATATTCAATGTCAAGATTAGAATGTAGAGATTGAGGCAAGCTATTTCCTGTTCTCTGTCTCTCTTTGGCTGCCCATCTGTACCCATTTTCCATTTCCAACCTGACAGAGAAAGAGAGTGAGTCCACAGTGATTTGAAATGCTTGTTAATTCCAGGGGAGTTTCCTCCCTAATGAATTGCCCAGTTGACAGCATTCATCTTGCTTTGTTGCTTGCCTTCACAGTCGGAGATAGACCACTATGACAACAGGGCATATTCAATTCACATTCAGCCATCAAAAAACACTATGAACCCAAAATGAACCCACCAATGTATGCCTACTGGATCTGTACACCCTACTGTCCACATTGAACTTCCCAGACTCAATGAGCAGAACTGACACCCCATCACTCACAAATTATAGCGGTGTCGGTTTCTAAACATCAGAGGATGTTAAATTCATGAGTACTGCCACAGGAACATTTACATGCTTCAGTACCATCGGGGAGGTTATGTAAAACGAGCAGCTCTGTGAGGGCGCCAGAGAGGAGCCTGTGATCTCTATCCCTGTCCCCGCAGTTCAAAGAATCCTACCTGTCAGACATTATACACGCAGCCTCCAAAAGATCACGCTAACAAACTGCGACACAAACATGTTGTAACTAGGATACCTCCCTGTTACATAAACAGGTGTGGGGTGCAGTGTGGACAGCTTTTCTGACCGACGTAGCCAGGCGGCCAGCCAGTTGTGCTTGTGCTAACTGGGAGTGGAACTGGAACATTAGGAGGGAGGATTCGGGAGAATTCTAATAAGGCAGAATACGTTTTTTTACAGAAAGTATGTTTAAAAGATTATAATTCATTTTTGACTATCCCCAATAGTTAGGGGAAAAAATAACTCGCATGCTGAGCGAGAAAGTGTGCGAGAGAAAGAAAATCTTTTGTGTGACTGTGTAAGTATAGGTACACTTATGCTGCACAAAAAAAACACCGCCATCTGGAATTTTTCATTGGCCATTTCTAGAACAAAGCTGCCTTGCAGGGAGCCGCATGGCACAAAAACACAGATTCAATTATGAGTGGGTGCGTGGTTGGCAGGTGGGTGTGGGGGTAGCAGGCTCTGTCTGTAAGCCTTCTAAAGCTGATGGATGTGGAGACCACAGGCCTGGCAGGCCCTGTGCCTGGAGCACCACAACTACGTGAGAAAGGCCCCTTCTTAGTGGGGAGGGAGGAGGGAAACCCTGAACCCTTGGCTGTGTTCGCCACCCGGGGGCCAGACACGCTACCGGTCGGGTAACACACCAGCAGGGGGGGGGGGAGGCACAGTCCTCACCACCTACCCCACCATGTCCCCTGGGCCGCAGTGAGACCGTCGGCGGCCTACTTACTAGCCACGCTGCCACTGCTGAGGTAAGATAACAATAGAGCTCCATGTATCCCCTCCAGACCTCACTAGTGGGCCTTCATTACCTTACGGAAGCTTCCTCGACATCAATACAGCCATTTGGCTAGCAGCGTGTCCCATTGTTCATTAGAGTGGGGTGGGGTGGGGTGTGTGTGTGAGGGGGGTGGGCGGGGGGGATCCTTGAGGGGTCCAGTAAAAGAAACACAACCAGAAAACAAAGAAAACCCATTGAGTGAAAACATGTTGTATTTAGTGAGACATCATGAATAAATATACAATAGAATACAGTATTTTTCAAGTCTTCAAATAAAGACCGTGTAAAAATACAATGAATAATAGTAGAAAACCAACGGTCTAACAAAGCAAGAGAGTTGCTCCATGGTACCCAGTGGATGATTATTAAGGATCAGTGGTGATGTCATCATAACGCTCAGCATGCCTTCATTGTAAAAGCTTAGAACGTGTATAAAAAAAAGTGCTTTTTAAGACAAACAAAAATAAAACAGCAGTTACTTACAACTTGCCCAATCAAATATTCCTATTTAAAGTAATAATAATACAAACGGTAGAATTTCAGAAACAAATACAAAATGCACTGCAGCTCTCCCTACGTTTTCTCCCAAGCATGAAATTCTGCATTTGGTCTCAATATAGTCCCTTTTTTCAATACAGTATGCAAGACAACTAAAGAAGTTCAAGTTGTTAGCTGACACTATGAAGCACCAAACAAATATAATATCATGGACTGTCACAATTAAGTCCAATCGTAATTTGAGTAGACAAACTAAAAGTGGTAACATTACCAAGCAAAACAACTTCTACCGCTGTGCAAAAAACATTTTAGATTATATATTTGGTCCTGTTACCAAAGAATGCTCAAGAGATTTTGTCAGGGAATAACTAACCCTCCTTTCTCCTATCTAGGCTGCGAGAAAACATTTTGTGCTGTGTTTACTAAGCTGCCTACGTAGCAGTTTATGCCTGATTTAACTTAAAACATATTTGGAGTTCAAAAAAACTATTAAAGTATCTTCCAAGTTATTTATACACGTGATACATTTTTTTAATTTCTTACACTGGGACAAATGCTACATGGAAATAGTACAGAGGCTCTAAAGAGTGGAATGCTGAGGTAAAACATTTTTTTAAATAAATATAAACACCGTCTGTGACAGGAAGTCAGCCATGCAAATCCTTCCATTACTGAGTGGTCATAAAAACACACGGAGCCCCATGTCAAATGTCCCAGCTGTCACTGAAGTACTGGTCCTCCTCTTCATCCTCACCCTCCTCAATCTCACCCTCCATGATGTCATTGTCTTGATCTTCGTCGTCTTCTTCCTCCTCCTCCTCCTCCTCCACCTCCTCGAGCTGTGCCAGCATTGTTTGAAGAGTGGCTTTGACCTTGCGGACCTCTGCTTCTAGAGACTGTGCAGCTGGAGTCAAGGAATACAGCTGAAACACCACAACAAACTCACACACAGGGATAGTCACATTATCGCCACCAAATCATAACACACAGACACACACACACACACACACACACACACACACACACACACACACACACACTGAATGAGATTCACACCCACATAATGTGGGCAGGCCAGTGGGCACATACCAGCCTACATACCAAACCACATAATGGGTCTTGAGTGGTTAATGATTATAGCAGGGGGGAGGCCAGAGCCTGATGAAGTCATCCATCTCCCTCCACTTGGTCACCAAACTCTGATTACTGGTTCAGATCATCAAGTCATACTCAATTTAACCTCCACCCATTCACTATTCATGAGCTCATCTCATCTGTGAAGCTTGGCCCAGATAGAAAAAAAACAAAAAGGCCCGACCAAACAGACCGGCCAGCTAAATAATTCATACGGATTCGATGGAACGGGATAGAGGCTCTCATCAAAGGGGGATTGTTTAACCTGCTTAGAGACCCAAATTAATCGTGTGAGTGTCCGGCTTAAGTGGTAAATCAAAGGGATGCCTTTCATGGCAGATGGGGCCCGATGGCTCGTTTTGCTCTCCAAATGGACACAGATTGTCCTCATTCATAATTAACCATCCGTTAAAGAGCCTCCGATGAATAATGCAGTGAGTTCGTGGAGACTTCCAAAGAAAGACCAGGCCCAAACGTGATCCAGTTCATGTGCCCCTCTCCCGGACGGACCTCGAGCGGGAACGGTCGGTCGGCCGGCCGTCATCTAGTTCCGCCGCGTCCCTCATCTCTCCTCTGCTCTCTCCTTTGAATATCCATCTAACCAGTGCACTTACCGAGAGCTTCGGCTTGATTCAAACCTTTGAGAGAGGAAAAAAAAAAGTGGTTTGGCCTTCCTGTCTCCATGACAACCACGGTATCCCAAACAACAGTGCCTGAGTCACTCAATGTGTTTTTGTTTTTTTTCAGTTCAGACCATTTTCTCTCACTGTGTAAAAAAAAAAAAGGCCTTGTTCCATGTTCAAATGTGTTCTCATTGCTCTCTCACAGACAATATGGACTTGAAAGCCATTGATGATTGGCACACAAAGACGGAGATGTGGGGAGAGTCTATCCAGTGTGTGCCCAGTTGCCAGGCTCTACGGGCAGATTAGCTCTCCAGCCGACAGCAAAGGAGCCAGCCCTCCTCCCTGACAGCTCTGTTTGTTGACCCAGCAGGGGAGTGGCGTTAGATGTCGAAGCCCTAGTCGAGACTCCAGAACAGGACAGCGAAGGGCACGTAGAACGCAGTGCATCTAGAGATCACCGTATGAGATGGAAGTCTAAAACCAATCATCTTCTTTATCACCTGGGGCCGGTGGTGAAAATGGTCCTGACATTCGCGGTTTAAGGAGACGAAAAGAAGGCGTGACTGGAAAGGAGAGGACGACTCTGTCCGGCAGTATCTCCTGACCCCTGAAACATAACCTTTTTCTACATGTTCTTCATAAACACGTCACTGTAGAGAAGGGGGGGGTGGACTGAAGAAAAAAAAAACCCCGGTGATCTATTTTCAATCAGCATCTCTAATTAACATGGAATATTATGTATCATGACCTGCAGTCAGCTTGGTCATTTCCCGACCAGTCATTATCATGGATATTGTCATCTCCGCAGAATTGAGACGGAGGAGGGGGGGGGGCGAGGGCAGAGTGTACATTAGGAGGTGACAGGAGGCGAGACATTGCGTTGACATTCCACTGTCTGCCACGGCACTGGCCCCCCGTCCCACAGCCTTAATCTCAGCCCCACGGTGACTGGCAGCCCCCATGAACGGCCCTCTAATAACCTTGCCAGGGCTTTTACCCACTTTCATTTTCCACTTCCCTTCAAAGAGACCAAGTATAAGTGGGAGAAAGAGAGGGAGAGGGAGGGAGAGAGAAAGATAGAGAGAGAGAGAGATGGAGATGCTCAGCCTGTCAAGAATTTTTTTTGAAATAAAGATATAATCCCTGCTCATCTTTAATTCCCTCCCTGAATGAACCTTCAGAGTCCGATGAGACAAGCTGAGACACCTGGGGATTTTTCTTGAAGTAGAATACGGCAGCTTCCATCAATCTGTGGAGGGAAGTATTTACATAGAGCTAGTATCCCTAAACGTTAGACAGACAGACAGACAGAAGACAGACAGACAGACAGACAGAGAGAGAGAGAGACAGACAGACAGACAGACGCGGTGCTTTTGAAAGGATATGGGTGAGGGCCAGGTCTCGGTTCAGGATGGCTGTCTGCAGGCTGTCCTCCAAGGTCATCAGTCGGTCACTGATTAGCTCGCACTGCTCCGTGAGGTCCGCAGCCTCTGCCCCGGCCTCTGCCTCTGCCTCCCTGCACTCATCCTGATAGAAGAGGAGGAGGAGGAGGAGGAGGAGGAAGGATATGGATGAGGGGAAGGGGGAAATAAGATAAGACACTTCATCGTCCCATGGGAAATTTGTTCTGGACACATAAGCTATTGCCATGATAAATACAAAAAAAACGATATATCCTTGTGCACAATGACACAACTGCAGCTTGGCGAAAGAGGAGGTTGTATGATTCACACAACATACACAGGATGTTTAGCCCGTAGAGATAGAAAACTCTGTGGAACCCCTGCTCTACTAGGACCCTCTATATTAAGAATGGGCGACTGGGCATAAACTGACTTTGACAACTCAAGTGCTGGGCAATTCATTAAGGGTCAAATATTATTTATATAATAACATGGACATTGAAGATAAGGAAATAGTGTTCTACTTATCTACTATTTTATACATGGTAACAATGTGAAGCATATGGCCTAGGAAAGCGTTCAGACATTTTCACTGTGTAGTTATTATAGAGGTGCTACTAGTCCATTCATTGTGCAGTGTTCTCAGCAAACCCCTTCTCCCGCTGACCGGCCTTGGTGGGCTGGCCAGCAGTGAGAGGTCCCTCTGAATGTCGAAAAGGGGTTTCACTGCTAAGTGTGTCCCAGCAGGAGACAAGGCTGCACTCTGTGGAATGCAGAACTGAAGTCCACAAACAACCGTCTGGCACACGGGGCCCCGGGGCTCTCAAAGGTGTTTCGGCGACGGGATAACAAGATGTCGTGTCCCCCATCGTCGATTTCCCCCCAGAAGGGCGAATGCTACATACCACCTATCAAAATGACTTCATACCAACCCCTTGGAGACCCCCCCCCTTTCGTTTGTTTGTTTGTTTGTTTGACGACAGGGAGCAGGGCAGGTGGGTGGAGCAGGGAGACGGAGCGTGGTGGTGTGTAGGGCAGCGGTGCACTAGCTCCAGTTAGAGGGTAGACCGAGGCGATAATTAGAACAAGGCCTTCTGCGGACACAGTGTCCCAGTTCCATCAGGCGCGGTGAATCACTGTTTCTCCCACCTTGTCAAACAGCACAAAGGCAGCCGAGCCTGACTCACCGCTGCCGGTAGAAAATAACCCCCCCCCCCCCCCCCCATGGTCCAGCTCTGTCTGAAGCAGAACTGGAAGCTGGAAGTCAGGGCTCTATTTTTGGTCTTTTGTCCCTGGAATGGGACACCTTTTTTAATGCCTAATGAAACAGTTGTGAACAACAGCCAAAGGCCATGAGCGCGGTGTCGCCACTCCTTGGGGTATTAATTAGGGAAGCTTACAAATTGGCACATGCCTGAAATAAAACAAACTAAAAAAAGGAATACAATTCCTACGGGGTGTCTTTAGAGAAGAAACAGTACGCATGACAAAGTTACTTTATATTTATCTATTTGTGTTTGTTGTTGTTGTTGTTGTTGCTTAATGCCTTCGATATATCGCAAACCAACCCCATCTCGTTCTTTGTCCGCAGCACTGTGCGTCGAGAAGTGGTTAAAGGACATTTAAGAAGGATTAAGAAAACAGTGACAGGACACACACACACACACACACACACACACCCAGATCGATTGTCATTGTGAGAGCACAGCGGGCAGGCAGCAGCTAAGTGGAAATCATTTACCTAAAGTCATTATGAAGGGGAGTACCGGGTCAGACTGGCGGGGGAGGAGGAGGGGTGGTATCTGGTAGCGCCTGAGTCTAACCTGTCTGTCCTTCATCCAGAATCATCCCAATATCAGTAGCAGGAATGGATCGATGGACTTTTTTCCATATTATATTTTGTCAAGCTTTAACAAAAGCAGTTCTATTTTGGCCTCGGGTGTTTTGGCAAGCCCCCACTGGAAGGAGTCATCAGAATTGAACATGCACTCTACCGCTGCCGTAAAAAAAAAGACAACGTGGGCTTCAGGCACTGTCTGTCTTTTCAAACTGCTCATTTCATTTTGCAATTATTTCAGATCTAGAATAATGATCGGCTGTGTTTAATGGGCAATGGAGGTTAGATTTAATTCAGGGCTGTGTTCAAGTTCAACGTCCAGGTCCTAGTCTCTCTATCTCTTACTCTCCCCCTCTCCATCTTCCACTCGCTCACATACACACTAAAACACACACATACACACTCATACAAACACAAAAACATACATTCAAAATATACAAGTCAGTTAGTCACTGTTGCAGCACTGTGGACCAGTTGAATACCATTAAGTTTAACCTTACCTCTGGGTGATTGTCTTCCATACAGAACAAAAACTCCTCCAGTTTCTGCAACAAAAGAGACCCATTTTGCTAAGCAAAAACAACTCAATCATAAATCTACTCGTAAATTATTGAAAAATGCAATTATGCCTTCTGTTATGTACGTATGCTGCATCATCATAATGAGGGGAGGGCAATTATTCATCACCAAAACTGACGAGTGGAAATTAAATTAACTGGCTCAGCGTTAGGTCGCCTACTTTGTATTCAGAGAATGCGCTGGAACGCAGGAAGTAATTACCTTTTTGTAGTATCACCTATTGTTTGTGGCTTAAGGGGAAGTACACAAATACATCACACAAACAAATAATAATCATCAAGGCCCTACTGAGTTCCTGATTAAAAATAAAGTAGATTTGACCCTCGCTGGCCTAATGAGCGACCTCAGGTTAATTCAAACTCAGAGAGCGTGGGAGGCTGTCTAGAGGGCAAGAGGGCTCCAATCAGAATAGCATGGCAAACGGCGTGTCGGGATAGGGAGTGCACAGCGGGGAAGACAGGGGAGACGGTGACTCTGTCTCACCTTCATCGTCCTAGGGAGGAGTTAGGAGGAGAGGCCAGGCTTAAAGAGAAAGAAACAGAGGAGTGGGGGGAAAAAAAGAGAAGGAAATAGAAAAAAAAGATTCATGCGATTTGATATAGAGATTAGAGAAGAGTGTTACACTAGACACGGTACCTACAGTATAAAAGCTGACAGCGACAGACAGTTACACAGGAAAAGGGAAGATGTAGTAGTAGAGGAAGTGTTAGCCGTAAACACGCGGAGGACGTCATCTTAAATAACGCCGAGCAGAAAAACCCCCACCGTGTCTCTGACAAGACTGTTTGAAAACGGGAGCATGGGAACAGGGCACGTTCAACACCGTGCGTCAGTCAGGCAAATTGTGGAAAACGACCTGGTCCACCGTCCAACACAGCCATGTCGAAGATGGTTATAGAACCAGGGGGAACGGTTCGTATGGAATGTAGACCCCGCCTCTCCCAGACCAGCTCCCTCTGTGCCGCTATTAGTATACAAAACACATTCCGGCCTTGCTGAGCGCGGGCCAAAAAAAAAGCCAACACGCAATCCCACAAAGCATATTTTGGCAAGCATACAGTGCAGGCCTTTAATGCTTTTAATGCTAGGATGTGTTGGCTGGCTTCCCTGGGTTTTGAAACAGGCCTGTCAGACTCCGTGGGCGGACGAGTGTCTGAGAGGCGAGGTGTAAGACCCAGGGGCGGAAGACCTGCAGTCAATGTGGGAGAGCCTGGCCCAGAAAGCACACACACACACACACACACACACACACACACACACACACACACACACACACACACACACACACACACACACACACACACACACACACACACACACACACACACACACACACACGCGAGCATGCACGCATGCACGCACACAAACGAAAACACACGCCCACTGACACACACACACTAACGAAAACACACACACCCACTAACACACACCCACTAACAAAACACACACACACACACACACACACACACACACACACACACACACACACACACACACACACACACACACACACACACACACACACACACACCCACTAACAGATAGACACACAGCCAAATACACAAACGATCTCATTGGCAGCCAAAATGTTGTTTCCCTGGCTCTCTGGCTCTTGCCATTTTTTACACTTAATGTTTAACTTTATAGTAGTTAAAGAAGTCAACAGACCGTTATCATACAGCATTTGTTCTGACTGCAGCCGATGCCAGGCTTGCTGACTAACTATGCTAGTGGTTTGCTTTAGGTACATTTTTAATGGAATGGCTGTTGGAAACCTAACTCACTCATTCCCCTCACTTGACCTTTCTTCAGAAAGATGGGCTAGCAAACATTTAACGTAAGTGCTTTTGTGCTATTGATGTGCTATTATGTATGTATGTATGTATGAACGAATAAAACACACAGCATCTGTATGGCTATCAACGGGAAATAGAAACATATTCAAATGGCATGCCTTTCAATAATTGACAAGATGCATTCCAGCTGTCACATAATTTAGTGTGCTTGCAAAAGCTTAACCTGAATTATGAATTGTTTGTGTAAGAAAACAATGGAGGCACTGAAATTACCTTAGTGAACTCAGAGTTCTGTAAGTTGGCCTCGGGGCACCAGCGCCCCCCTAGAGCGGTGAGCATGGCGCAGTCCTCCTTCTCTTTGGTGCATGGCTGGCCATGGGGTTGTACCAATGGCGTGGGGAGGTCTTCCACCTCTGGCCCGCTGCAGCTGGGGGTGCGTAGCTGCAGACCCCGTAGGAACAGGTGGCAAGCCTCCAGGTCAGCCTCCCACACCCGCTCCAAGGCTGGGCAACTGCAGCTAAACCGGGGGGACAGAGGCCAGCATGTCACTACTCTCACATATAGGTACCGTAGAGGCTAAACCAAGACAAACACAAAACGAAAAAACAAATCCTCAAACTTTAGAGAGGCCATTCGATATGTTTTTAGTATTGACTTGTGGGGCTTTGGGAGAAGGTTAAAGGTTAAATGTAGAATGGTTAGCTGGTGGGAAAGAAACGTATGGGAGGTGAAAACTGAAGTCACAACATAGTGTTTAGTTATACAGGACACAACAAAGGGAGAGGGAGAGAGGGGGGGGGGGTGAAAGAGAGAGGGCGAGAGAGAGAGAGAGAGAGGGGGAGAGAGAGAGGGAAAGAGAGGGACGGGGGAGTGGAGAGCAGGACCATGAGGGAGTCTGGGCTTTGTTTACTCTCTCTGACTATCATCAGTCATCTTCCACACTACCTCACCCTGACCTTTGACCCTCTAGAGGCGGCCTCCCAGACCAGGCCGAGAAAACACCAACTCCGCTTCACTTGACTGATGACGCTTACAAAAACAAGATGGTCGACCATGACCTCGTCAGAGTTCCACAGGTAACACTCCTTTTAAGGCAGAACTCAACACAGGGTCGCCCTTGCTGCGTTAAACACCAGGACAGCAGAAAAACAGCACTGAATAACAACCACACATCCCCCCGTGGACTCAAACGCAGCCTCCTTGAGCATTTCAAAAGATGCTGAAATCAGGAAAGGAGGAAAAGCAATTTTGGTGGCTGTTATTCAATAACAGCACATTTGATGATTCAGAACCAGGTTTTTTTTTTTTTTTACTTAGGAGGATACTGATTTATACGTCGCTAAGGCGATTGAATGGCAGGCAGGTAGCTTGGTATAAGTGTTGTCCCAAAAAGACATCATGGAAATTGAAGCTGGCAGGTGATAGAAAATAGAGGCTTTTCACTTGCGAGATGCAGCAAACACCTCATTTAAAACAGATGACTCCATGTATCTGTCTGAATGACTGTCTCAATGTTTCTAGATGTGTGTGTGTGTGTGTGTGTGTGTGTGTGTGTGTGTGTGTGTGTGTGTGTTTGAAAGGGTCCTGATTCTGACGTGAGAGGAGAGCTCATGTCAAAAACACTTCATCTGACATCAAGTGATTCAGATGAATTCTTCAAAACAACACCACCACACACAGACGCACATCAGTATTCTCAGCATAAGAAATGTGACTCATTCCCTACTCGCAGACCGTCCCACTTAACAAATAACAACAAAATAATAACACAGACACTGCCTCTCCCCGACCAACCTCTCTTTTTATGTCTCTTTCAATCCTAGATATTGAATGTCAGTTGTTTTTCAGACTCTCTATTTTGCGAAAAGCCTGCCAACCTCTGCCCCCCGCCCGCCACTGTCCGCCCCCCCATCCATTCACCAGCCTTCACAGCGCACAGATATTGACCGCCCATCCCCCCTCCTCCAACCAATTCAGCACTCAACACGACTGCTTTTCAATCCGGCCCCTGCCATAGTGGGGGAGTCGCCCGACGAGCCATGGCATTGTTATCCCGCTCTTCTGGAGTGGAGCCGGACACACGCAGTTACACAGACACACACACACACACACACACACACACACACACTTCAGTGGCAGAGCTTTTTTTGGGCCAATTCTAGTGTAGAACATAACATCTTCACCAAAATGTAACACACACACAGGCACACACACACACACACACACACACACACACACACCCACACACACACACACACACACACACACACACCCACACCCCTTCTTTGTCCACTGAAATAACAAAGAGCCTGATTTGACATTTGGCTTAAACAAAAGCCGCATAAGCGGCCGACGATCTGGGCTGCTTGACACCTGGGCGACGGTGTGGCGGCGTCGGGACCAGGCGGTGTGTGTGTGTGTGACCCCCCCCGGGCCCGGGGGTTAATTGGTGGCAGCCGCCTGGCCTGGCCTGCCACCCCACAGAGACAGGATGTGGGTGTGCTGCGCTGCTGACGGCTGGGTAATGAGGAAGGAGAGGCGGGCGGACACACTCCGGCTACCGGCGACCTGGCTCCCCCCGTGGCACCGGGGACACGCACCGCTCCTCCGCTCTGCCGGACGGAGACTCCTCCTGGCCAAGCGACGAGTCGGGCAAAGGCATACCTCTAGGTGGTCAGGTCCTCAGAGGGTAAGTCCCGCTGGCCTGAGTCGGGAGGGGCCAGTCAAACTCCCGACGTAGTGGAAAGTATGACACACACTGTTGGAAATCAAACAGGGCAACCATGCACACCTGGCCCAGACACTCCAGTGACAAAGCCGCTTTTCCACAGAATAGTCCCCTCATGGCAGATTAAAAAAAGGCAAACATCCAAAAAGTTCACAGACTCCAGGAAAGAAGAAAATGTGTTGTTGTTGGTTTGTTTTTGTGTCTTTTTTGTCACAGCTTCTCTCCACAGAACAGGTGCGGTAAAAGACCTGAGATGGAAGCGTTGATAAAAGTAGGAAAAGTTGGCGCCGGATGGTGGATAAAGTGAATGGCTTAGCGAGAAAGTTTTGTGTCTGGGGAGGATTGAGCTTTGCCGCAGCATCAAAGGTGTCCCGCGTCACCCTGCGACGAGCCCCGAGGTGTCTGACAGAGCTGCTCCTCTTTGGTAGTTAAAACCCCACCAAAAACAGGATGTCTGTCACCCTAGGAGACTGTCTTTCATGATTTGCACAAGAAAAAAATACGTCACGTTCTATGAAAAAACGGGGAAATATCGCAAAGTAACTTTTAAGCTCCACTAGAAAAAGAGGACTGAGCGAACACTCAAAAAAAAAAATACATAAAGATTTCAACAGAAAACCTTCAACTAATGTTTTCAAAGGTCCTCAAAGTGTTTGTTAATCTGAGCCGGATATTCTATTTCCAGCAGGGTACTCTGGAGCATGTATACTCTAACATCCTGTTGAATTCTATAGCAAGGCAAAGATAATTGCTTTTTTAACACCATCTGTCTCCACGGAGACCAGACATCTCACCAACACAGAAACCAGACTGTTCTCCCCTCTCCCTCTCCCTCCCCCACGGCAATCTATAATTGGTACATTACAGCTAGATTTGATTTTATAGTAGTAGAGCCTAATTTAGACTCCAGCAGCATGGGGGGAGTACAGTACTGTGGTCCCGGTCGATGGGGACCATGTAAGAGATGGGGGACAGAGAGAGAAATTATCTTAATAATGACTGAAAATAAAGAGTATATGTATATCTCTTTCTCGCACTCGCTCTCTCTCTCTGTGTGTGTGTGTGTGTGTGTGTGTGTGTGTGTGTGTGTGTGTGATTCTGACCAGACAGTAAACGTGTGGCCTGGTGCCCATTCAATCAGCCAATTAATATGACCACGCTAAGCTCAAATTGGCATAACGTCTCCAATGGTGTTGCTTTACGGAGCCAGCTAAAGCTATTCGGAAGGTGGGCTGGACAATGCCTCCATATCTGCTACAGACTGGACTTATGAGCCAATTAATTAACACAGTAGGAGTAGGAGATGAGTGAAAATTGGTTTACAGTGTGTTATCATAACACACACTAAAATCTCACTCTCTCTCTCACACACACACACACACACACACACACACACACACACACACACACACACACACACACACACACACACACACACACACACACACACACACACACACACACACACACACACACACACACACACACACACACACACACACACTACCATCTGTCCAGTGGACAGAAGAGGTCCCAAGTTGTGCTTCCCACCAGGCACATGACTGGAGCCATGCTGCCATCTTAACAACCAGCCACCCAGCCTGACCTTCCACTCAACCCAGGCCAGACCAGGCCAGACCAGGCCAGACCAGCCCGAGTGCCCCCCATGTGACAGAACCCTGGCCGGGGTCCAGACAGGTGACCCAGCTCCCCGAGGAGGACATGTCACCCTCCCTGTTCCCGGCACATTAGGATCGGTGACACGGCTCTGAGAAAAGGGGGGTCGCTCCAGAGAGATGACAGGCAGAAAATAGACTCTACAGACCAGCCGCACAGCTCAGGCTGCTCTCGTCCATCCACACTCCCTCTATCCATCCATCCATCCATCCGTCCATCCGTCCTACTGCAGAAGCACTTCTCTCTCCACATGCAACCCTGCCCTCAGTGCCCTGGACTCAGTGACGGTGGAGGGAAATAGCCGGGTAGGGAGAAACAGCTTCAGAACCAGGTGAAGTGTGTGTGTGTGTGTGTGTGTGTCTCCATGTGCTTTTAGAGACAGCTACAGACAACTTTAAAAAATATTCTAGGGCTATACCAGCCTCACATTTACTGTATATCTGAATCCAAATCCTACACCACAAGCTGGAGGATATAGAGCGTTAAAAAGAATAGCGAAATGCTTGTGATTGGCGTGGAGGTCAGTAGAGTGGATCTCCTTCAGAAAAGCCTTACAGATGCGTGTCTCTGAAGGTTGATGCAGCTTGGAATCCCCGGCTGCTGTGAACCCTCCTCTATCCAGCGCATCCTAAACCTATTCCGGAGCTGTCGCTCTGGAGACGGACCTGTCGCCAGCCGTCTAGTGGAGCGAGACGGAGAGGGAAGGTGGAAACACCAACTGGTTTGCCTAATCACAACGAGAGAGTGGAGCTCAGTGGACAAAGGGTGAAAATAGGACGTTTTTAAAGGCATAACAATGGGAAAGAGGAAAGGTGAGAGAGAGAGAGCAAGAGAGAGAGCGAGAGAGCGAGAGAGCGAGAGAGACACCGTTGAACAGCTCGGGGAGAGAAATGGACAGAGTAAAGGGAAAAACAGAGTGGAAAGTGGAAGGGTCATAAAATAAGACGCGGGTGAGACAGAGAGTAGGAAGCAGAGGAGGAGTGGGTGTGAGGTAGAGGAGGGCAAGAGGAAGGACTCATACCCGGGCAGGCGGTCCTCCAGCAGCTCCACGTACTTCACGGCGTTCTCTCTCATAGTATTTTCTGTACAGAGAGAAGAAGAAGAGAGAAATAAAACATTCGGATATTTGAATGGAAATGTTATAAGCAAAAAAAGTAGAGTATGCTATAGCTTTTTCTGTTCTTAAGACCAAACAGGTCATATTCTACATGAAGACTCCATGGAGTAGCCATCAGGACTGTTATGGTGTTATTGAAATAATCCTATATTTCCATATTATGATTTGCATAATTATTTATTATTATTATTATTATTATTATTATTATTTATTATTATTTATTATTGATTACCATATTAGTTATTGCAGAGACGTAATGATCTTAATCATATTCTAAGAAAAACTAGTCCACCACTATGTCCGGTCGGTTGGTAAGGGCTGAAAGAATGACTGTTTTGCTAAATTTTTTCACCACTGCAACCTGTTTATACTAAGCCAGGGACATTGTTGTTTCCAGGGAACAAATATTCTGTGAATGTCCTTAGGCACTACTCTCATCTTAGGTAGAGGGTGGCATCTGAGGAGGCCACTAACAAATTAGTAATATTTCCTTTGTCAATGTTTGCGTGATGATTAATTCTGAATAAATCCTGACAACCTGGTTATACACACAAAAAACAAAACCTGAGAACTCTGTTTTCTTCCACAGTGGGTAATGTACAGAGAGCCAGCGGGATTTTTACAACCTAGCTGCCTCTCCGTGCTGAGACAGAGGGTGGGGGGATCCATTTTTCTACTCCTTGGGCGGGGGTCGAGGGGGTTGACAAGCCCAGGGCTGGTTCAGAGAAGAGTACTATGGCACAGAGCATGGCATGGGGCCAGATCTTCTTTGGGCCATATATATAGTGTGTGTGTCTAGAGGAGGATGGATGGTTTGTTCTCTTGCCCCTGCACTTCCTTTCCCCAGTCTCCTGTTCCTCTGCGCTGTGCCCGAGGAGAGAGGCTTGGCCTGCGTGCGCCGCTCGGTTCTCGTGGAGGCAAAGGAGGGGAAACAAGACCGGTGCTAATGAGCTCATGTATGAAACATGAGACCGGGCACCCAGCAGCCCCCTGCACACACACACACACACACACGCACACACGCACACACACACACTCACCCTAACCCCATACACACATTCACACACAAACACACACACGCACGCACGCACGCACGCATATATATACAGCTACACAAACACAAACAAAGGCAACAACACAGCTGGGGTAAGCAGGAATGTAATGATGTACAGTGGAACAATGCAGTCTTTTAACACCTTCTCGAACAAAAGCGCAAAAGCAACATTTTTCCTTTTCTCACTCACTGGGAAAAAGAGTCACCTAATTGGGTCTCCTTGATTGAAATGAGAAGCACACTGGGCTTTTGAATTCTAATTTCTATGATTGTCTCCTCTGGTGGTTATTGCACGCTTAAAGCCCCGGCAGATTATAGCATGAGACCAGCAGCCTTCGACGAGAGCTGGGGGTGGGACGGGGGTGTGAGGGAGAGAGAGAGAGGGGCAAATGGCCCGTATAGGGAAATCAATTGTATGCGTGTAGTGGCCACACGCATGCACTTATGTGTGTGTGTGTGTGCGTGCGTGTGCGCGCTTCACAAGGGGGCATCCGGGTGCCGTCTCCATTCAAAGTGGGGGAACGTCGCCGTCGGATGTCTGGGAGGGAGGCCTGTGGGAGCCGTATCACATGTCTGCCATAGGTGGACAAGACAAGCTCACTTCTCACATCTCTAATTGCGAGGCGAGAGTCTATCCCCCCTTGACGGCGCCTCTGTCTTCCCCGGCTCCACCCGCACCGAGGGCTAAGCAGTGCGGAACAGCACGCAGGCAGAGGGCCCCGATGAATTATACATGTCTGTATCAGGCCTCACCGCCGGTGGCGCGGAGCATGTACAGATGCAGGATGACATGAGGAGGGTCGACGGCGCTGCCTTTAGCTTCTGCTCCCGCTGGTGCCGTAGTCAAATCAAACGCCTCCGATCGAGAGGGAGCTATGTTCAGAACTGCATACAGTACTGTGTACATCGTACAGGCATCTAAATATCTGGAAAACCCATGTCTTGCGTTTCATTGGCTTGGCGTTGTTCATTATTCATGAGGGCCAACGAGTGTCGATGAAGTTGTTTCAAACTAAGCTTGACACGGTCGGATCTCAGATCCAGTGGAAGAGCCGATCACGTGTGAGGCCTGGCTACCAGACAATAGAAAGAAGAACCCAGCGAGTCATCTCCTGCTCTCGGGGGGAGACCGGGGTGCCGAGTGACACGACCACTTCCTGTAAATCTGTGGCAGCCGGCCCGTTGTCGTTGGCAGGCACTGTGAATAAACTCTACATGAAGTAGCTCACAAAGAAGAGAGGCCCTCATTCATAATACAACGGGAGTTCCTGGGGTTTGTGGGCCTGACAATGGCATCCGCGTCTTGGAGAAGCACACTATTTATGAGCTGTTTTTTTTTTCCCCTAACCAAGGATCCCAGCATGCTCTCAAACCACCCCGATCCTTCCTGCCAAGGACTCTCAACCTAATAAAGAAGTGAGATTATCTTGAAGCTAATAACATGAAGGGTCAGGATTCTAAGACAGTCTATTAGTTTTTTTTTGTTTTTTTTTATTACTTCCAATAAGAAACAAAGGCAAAGTGTTCAGAGAGGATTACTGTGTAAGACACTTTCTCATGATTCCAATCAACTGTTTAGAAGAGCAAAGCTACCGGAGGAGACACACAGAGAGCCATAATTCATACTGATGACGCTGTGATTAAGTGATTATTTAGATGTACAAGCAAGCGATTACAAGATGCTTCGGCTTGCTGGCGTATCGAGAATATGTACGCCGCTTTCTAATTGAAAAGTGAATAATGCAGCAGATCCCCCTCAGTGCCTTGTGACAATAAATACCCCGACATCTGTGATGCCTTTTGTGTCGTCAAACAAATTAGGAACAACGCCATATGCAAACTCAGCGCCACCGACGCACGTGGCGGAGCGGGTAGCATAATAGGGCAGAAGAGAAGCTTTCTGTCTCCGTAATGGAGTTGGAGGCACTGGCTGTGATTAATGTCTCTCAGCCTAGCCCAGGGGGGGGTGGGGGAGAGCAGCAGGTCCGCAGGTAGCACTATCACAGTCAGCAGATACACAGGACATTCATATTGTATGAATGTATTGCCTCTGTACACAATTTGCCTGACCCTGACAGACACCTAGCATCATACCCGAGCTAGGGGAAAGCTCTCTAGTTATAAAACAGAGGAAGCTCAGCATAGCATATTGCAAGGATGCATGCTTAAGTGCGTCAAAATAAACAGTCTGCCCAAAGATTTTGCCTGAAGACTTTACAAAGTAGAGTATGTATCTGTTTTCATTTGGACACATTTGAAGGGCTGGCGCCAAAAAAAAAGAAGTACACGGCTGAAATGACAACCGTAACTGTGTTAACTCATCGCAACTTTTCCCATTTGGAGTTGCCAACTTACTTTGCTGAAGGCTGCACGGGGCCATTTTGCGGTGACTGAATCTGGGTAGACACTAAGAGACAAGGCGAGGCGGAGTGCTTCTCTAAATACCCTCTCCTGACAACTCCCTCTCTCGAAAGATGCTATCTCACCTGCTCCTTTTACTTAATATTTTACTTGGGGCACCTTTTGAATAGCAGGTACATTTCCCATGAAGCAAATAGTTAACAGATGACAAGTGCCAAATCTTAATGAAGCAAAGCTGCTTTGTGAAAGGGTACATGCAAATTTGGGCATGGGAAATATGGTTGGATTTATGACACACAATCACACATTAGTGACATTTGTATTGCATTGCATTGCATCAATAGATCTGCATACTATGTTTCTCATGCATGCTCGCCTTGCATCTTAAATAAAGAGTAATATGATAAGCAAGCTCCTACCTTATATAAATTTCTGTAATAAACTAATAAAGCAATTTTAACACTGTTCTCCAAAGGGATTTGTAAGAAACGGTAGCGCAATACTTAATTTTTATGGTAAGTCTTATCTCATACAACATATTTGCACCTGATTACATCTACAAAACTAGTAAAAAAAAAAAAGAGAAATACTTCTTATCTAGTGGGTCAAACAAACAACAGGACAAGCCCACCTGCCATGACCACAGAGACAAAGACAGACAGACGCCCTCGCAGGCTCACTTAAGCCACTTAACCAGTCCCGACCACTCAGTCATCAGACTCCTCAGACGAGAGGCTGTCAGCCACTCCATCCTACTTTCGGCCCAAAGTAGCTTGATAGAGGGAGCGCCATGAATAACCCAGGCCCATCCCCGTACTTTAGCATCTCCCCCCCCCCCCCCCCCTCTCCCCCCTCGTCCGTTCTCAGGCAAGAGCCCTCGTCCGTTTGACGACAGCCGGTGGCACGGGATGACAATGTTTTGATGTGAGGCTGATCGTTGAGACGACACGCGGTGGTGGCCCTGGACAACATCCCACAAACCGGAGAGATACCTACGCAAAATGCACCACTGAAGAAGAAGATAGAATGGTGGGGAACCTTGACCCATCACTCGCCTCCTTAAATATGATCAAACAGAACCCTAAACGTAACGTTGCCACTGAATTGATCTACAGTGCACGCATCGGGGTACATATCCAACCACTGCATGGACGGGATATATGCTGCCATAGCAATGTTGGGTCATTTAAGTCAAAGGTGGCCGTTCTGATTAATCTCTCTGTGAGTCCTTACTCCTGTGGGGGGGATCTAATCTCTCTTCTCTATTATTTATTTGAGCATCCGGTCTCAGATGTGTGCTATCAGCAGGGAATTAAACCCTTCCATTATGGGAGAGGAATCCAGCCACCATTCTAGTGGCCATTCAAAGCCTTAATGGCTCCTGGGGCTTAAAGCTCCAGTGTCAGAGATCACACTGGGCTGCTTACAAAGCAGGGGGCTGGGGGAGTCCGCACAAATGGAAAGGCATGGATCTCTTTGGTGTTCTCTCTCTCTCTCTCTCTCACTCTGAGAACTATACTGTTCAAGAACTCTGAATAACAGATGAGATTGATTCCAGAACACTAACAGTGTTGTTTTTCTTTTGTTTTTTTTATTACAAAGGGGTCTTTTTCTTGTCGTTTTAATGACACTAATACGGATGATAATCATGTGCGAGTTATGCCTCGAACACCAAAAGGCAGCCCGTCTTGGCTTTGAACTTGACAGCAATTCTCCCCCTTCCAGCTAAAATAAATGCTAATGTTCTAGTGCTACGCTATCAGTTTCCAACTAGTGTCTGTCAGCCCCCCTATTATCCAATGGGTTGACAGTTTAATGAGGGCCTAGTTTAGTGTCAAACAGCAATTTTACTGCGCCTGCCGTATTGTGTTCGCCCACTTTTGGGCACTTTGGTGAGGCGCACAACATGTCATTAGCTCCCTATCTCGCCCCGCACAGTGACGTGTGGCCCACCTGATTTCAGTCCCTTTGTCTTAGCCGGAGCACGTTCGTGTCACATGCGCCACGCTGGAACAGCCTGCCGCCGGTGCCCTGTGGGGCTGGCAAGAACTCATAAAGCCAGCCTCGTAGTCATTTTGTCTTTTTGTTATTCAAGCTGTGCCCTTACATACTTACGAGAATTGTGCAAATACTGTATCTGTTTGATGTGATACCCCAAGAACAGCACAATACTGTAATAATGAAACAGTGCCCCCTTGTGACATAGGAAAGTTCTGGCCAGGCTGGACAATAGGTTGACGAAAGATAATGCGAGAGAACGCTTTCATGAACTCAACAATAGGAGACGCTGGATACCTGCTGGTGAGCCTTGTGGTGGCAACACCAGCCCTATCTTCTAGCGACCATTCTCCCCAGCCTTGGCTGCCGTCTCCGGGCTTGTCACATCAACGTCCCCCTCCCTTCTTCCCCTGCTTCTTCTCTCCAAGCCTCAGAGAGAGGAGTGACCTTTTTCAGAAATCTCCCCGTGACGGATGGACTGTGGCGAGCAGCACTGCAGCTGGTGCTGTCAAACCCCATTTATCTGTCTGCCAATACCAGCGGCGGGAGGCCAAACCAATCAGAAGGCACAATATAAAAAAATATGTTTCTTCCTTGAGGCGGCAAGCAGATCCCCTTTCCAGTGAGCGCACCACGCCACACACATTTGCGCTGCCGTGAATGTACTTTATCCCAGCATTGGAGATAATTGGCTACTTCACACAATCTAAAGCTCATTCCCCCCCCCCCCCCCCCCCTTCACCACCACACTCCTCTTTGGCACTGTCAATCTTGGAAGTGACTCATTTGAGGCTGAGTCCCGGTCGACAGTCGAGAGCGTCCACTACGTTTCGCTGCAAATTCGCCGCTCATTGATGCCGTCCCAGCGTAAGGCATTCCTTTTTCAAAGACCACTTTGCCTGGCATGTCTTTTGAAGCTCAGGATTCACTCTCGAGTGGACATTTCACAGAAATACACACAAGGCACGGGGGAAAAAAAAACAACATCTTAAACGGCTGCTACCTTTTTGAGAATATTTCAAACAATTTACATCTCAATGGGCATTCGCATCGGAAAATCGGACAGGTGGGGAATTAAAGTGGTTGAATAGAGCTGGGTCCACCTTAAAATACCCAACCCACCACATGCAACCCCCCAAGACTACTGCTGCCAGGTTCTACCCCAGCCCCCTGCTCACCACGCTGGGCCTCTCTCTGCTCCAGCTCCCTGCTCACCACGACAGGCCTCTCTCTACCCCAGCCCCCTGCTCACCATGCTGGGTCTTTCTCTACCCCAGCCCCCTGCTCACCACGCTGGGTCTGTCTCCACCCTAGCCCCCTGCTCACCATGCTGGGTTTTTCTCTACCCCAGCCCCCTGCTCACCACGCTGGGTCTGTCTCCACCCTAGCCCCCTGCTCACCATGCTGGGTCTCTCTCTACCCCAGCTCCCTGCTCACCATGCTGGGCCTCTCTCTGCTCCAGCTCCCTCTTGATCTGCTGCTGCTGCTCCTTCATCCTGGCCAGCTCGTGGCTGTTACCGGAGCTGAGGCTGTGAAGTCTCTTGGCCAGACTGTCCAGTCGGTCTCTCTCCACGTACACGGCCCTCATCTCCGCCTTGAGCTCCTTGGCACTGCCGAAGTCATTACCTGCACCGCCACGCCACAGGAGGAGAAAGGTACACTTAGAGTGGCCATTAACCAAGGAGTTGGTCATTAATGGCCTGATTGTCTGTGGCTAATGGGAAACATGCGTGCAAATGGTGTATGTGTGTGTGTGTGTGTGTGTTGAGTTGAGGGCAGTCACCTGAAATGGCAGCTAGCTTGGCCTCGTGGAGCGCCAGGAGCTGAGTCTCCGTCTCGCTGACTTTCCTTCGCAGACTTCCACCCAGCCTCTGACTCATAACCACCTGGGGGAGGGGCAGAGAAAGGAGGAGCACACGGGGGGGGGGGGTTGGTTAGGTAAGGGTGGAGGGGGAATGGAGGTCAGCCATACCAGCAGCACCTTTCAAACACAGCTCTCAAAAACAACTCATTTTCCGATGCCACATCGATTTTCTTTTTGCTTCTCATTCTCGTTTCAACTTTACACAAAATCTATTTCCCCCCCTTCCTTCCTTCCTTCTCTCCTTCCCGTGGTGTTTCCTGTTCTTTTGCATCAGCTGGCTCTCGAGCGTGAATACCAATGTGCTACCTCGTCCCTCACCCTTTCAGAGAGGGGGACGCTCAGCTTTCATCTGGCGGGACAGGAAAATGTGAAATCTCCATAAAGGATGCCATTTGAATGTCAGAGGAGAGAGGGTCCCCGAAGGGTCAGGGGCCCGCCAGGCTTGTATCGCCCCCCATCCTGCCCCCTCCTATGCCTGACCTTTGAACCAGCGTTTTTATTACACTGGATTCTCTTTGAATTACAGCCGGATGAAATTCCCATGATGCACTGCCTCCTCTGAGTAAAGCCAGTCTCTGAGTCTTCAAATAGACAGTGGGGAAGGGTTTGTGAAACACAACAGAAGGCTTAGCCTCTGCTTTCAGGGAACTGACAAACAAGAAAGCCCTTCAGAGGAACAAGTTTTGTTTTGTTTTTTAACACCAAAGAATAATTAACTTGGAAGCAACCGCACACATAAATTACGATCAATAACTTTCTTTAAACCCAGGGCCGCCCAAACTGTGGAACAAACTTGGCAATCCACCATTGGCATCTGTGTCCTCCGCAAAGAGCATTTCAACTTAAGTGTGTGGGAGGATGGTCATGATAGCGTTGGCCGGCTTATGGAGATACAGATCCAGTATTCCCGAAAAAGCAGAGGGGTTTTTGAGCCGCAGCCAGGCACACCATCGCTCGGCCATCTGATGGTGCCTTTATGTAGGGCAATGTGACATTGTGGCCTTCTCATCCTGCTGCGCTTTACTCCCACCCCCCACCCCACCCCCCCCCCCACCCCCACCCCCACCCCCACATCACCAGCACTGAAATATTTACTGTATGTGCTTCCAGCTCTCTCTAACTCCATAGATCTGTGACTTTATATCAGTCGGACTCGCAAAGGGACCCCTGAAAAAGCAGTCGAGCACATGTAGGAAGACCATCAACGACGCACGCATGCAATACCCTATGCAAAGCCCGAAAGGAAATTCCACAGAAAGAAGCACGTAACACGCAGGCACAGACACACACACACACACCAAAAGTCACACACAAGACACAAACGCACAGTACACATCCACAGCCACACAAAAGCACCACCTGCACACACGCACATGCCATGGCGCACACACACACACATGCAGACACACTTGCACGGAGCGAGGGAGCCCGCGGCGATGGTGGCTTAAGTTGCAATTTGCTGATGCTCACACAGCCTCGGGCTATCTAATATATCTGTGAAGTCTCGTGGGGACGGAGCGGCTCGGAGTGGGCACGAGCTCGTGTCTCACGGAGCAAGTCAAGGTGACACGGCCGCCCATCCCCCGTACCTCCAGCAGCGCGGCGCTCCGCAGAGTCGGACACAGACATCCACTGACAACCCAGCTCGCTCCAGCCTGGACTGGCACGCGTACGCTTAACACACTCTACAGCCAGTAGTCAGTCCATATTTCTGTGTTCATTCACTATTCATCAGGGCTTCACACAGCATTCATGACACATTCTGTCACTACAGCCAGCTAGGGCGGGAGGAGGGGGGAGCCGGGTTGCCATGGTAGAGGGCCAAGAAAACAGAGGCTTACTTTGGCGGTGGCCTCCTTGATCGACAGACTCAAAGCCTGCTCCTGCTCCTGCAGTCTGGAATTAAACAGGGGAGAGAAACACAATGAGAGCATGGACAAGGACAGGAACCCGTCTAGGGTGCACTTCAACCACACGTGATAGATAGGCCTAACGATGTAAGCATGTAAACAAGAAGCATTATTAACATCATGCCATTAACGTCACGTCATTAACGGTGCATCATTTTTGCCATGGAGGGATGATTTCATTCTAAAAGAAATGGAGTGTGAAATCCGTCACACTCTCTCTAATACATTCACCTTGAGGCAACCCTAATGGGGTCATTTCTCTACAATTAGCGTGTCCCGCTGAAGGGGTTCAAACCCACGTGTCCACTCCGCAAAGCATTGCCAAGTGTCGTCTGATGCTGTGTTTGTAGGCTACTTATGGACAAAGCTGACTGCTTTGTTCCCGTTCCAATGACATAATCAGACAGTAGCCTTTGATGTAAGAGGAGGCTGCCACACATTGATAAGGAAGTGGGGAAACTGCGGGCAGCCGCGCGTCGCTGTTTTGGGCCCGACATGTGACAAAGGGAAGATACGCAGCTGAAGCTCCCATCTCTGACCACAATTTCAATCAGACAGATTGCTATGCCGAGGTGGGGAAAGTGTCAGATATCAAATTATCCCCACAGATGGTAGGTCACGCCATTGAGACGGTGATAAATACAATTTGCATCTCTAACCGGCGGGGACAGGAAGCGGTTTTCTCGAACGCTCTCATGCCATTAACTCCCGTCCACGTGACAGCAAGCACTCATTTGCATCCGAGGAAAATCATACAAATTTAAAACAGGTTCAAGTGGGTGAGTATAAAGAAGATTGATGTCAACTGGAATACAAATTAAAAGAGTGGGAGTAAAGTTTTTGATTCACGCTTAGATCATTCCAGTGCTACATAGCCAAAAAAAAAAAGAAAGAAAGAAAAGTGAATCGTGTTTACAAAAACACGAATGTTTTCCGTAGTTCTCTTCTTCCTTCATCTTTACTTGTTTTCATCTGTCTGCATGCTTCTAAATCAATACTTTAGAGTGACATTTGGGCAGAAACCTGAGTGTGAGATTCCGACTCAATCATGTGTTTTTTTTGTTTTTTTTTACCAAAAGACAGTGCAGGCTGTGGAGGGATTTGTTTTAAATGTCACCATTTGACAGTGGATGAATGAAGCCGTGGGTAAAGGTTAACACTGCTGGTACAAACCGGGAGAGTGTTTCCAAAATGCCACCTGAAATAATCTTGATAACTTCCCGTCACATCTTAAACCCAACTCGTCAATGTCATAACCCGGATATAAGCAACTTAGGCGAATGAACCCAAAATGTAATACAAAAAAAAAATTCTCTTTCAGAACTTCTTGCAAGGCCTCTCAACTCAACCTTTAAAAGGCTATCTAGCAGCCCCATGTGGATACAAAGAGTACTGCAGTCTCAGACTAAGCCTTAAATGGGAGAGAAAAGCAGCCGCTGTTGACCTTAAGACAGAGAGTGAAGGTGACACGGACATCTGGGTGCGGTGCTGGGAGTCCACCAGGTCCTCCAAGGCTCGGCTCATGTCCCGTAGCTGGGCCGGGCTACAGGTCCGCAGCGCCGCGCCTTCCACCTCCTCGGCCTCCACGTCCTGCTCCTCCTGCTGGATCCTCTGCTCCAGACTCTGCCTGCGCTCCTGCAGCTCCAACAGCCTGCGCTGCAGCTCCGCCATCTCGGACTGAATGGATCCACAGAGTTTGATTGTTTTGAAACTGTTGTGTTTTTTTTATTGATAAGTTTCTACAACGCAGCGTAACCGTGTACAGTATGAACTTACATTTGGGCAGATATATGTATATATCAAGTCGATCAATGTTTACAACACAATTGTTGTATATCCATCTAACTCATCTAAGGCTATGGTCAGTGATCATCAACGGTAACTCTGAAAGGACCAGTGAGAATTACAGATGAGGAAAGACATGAGATGAGGGAAGATATGACGCTTACCTCTACTAGCTGCTTCTCCTGGATCAGACGGTCTCTTCTGTGTACGGAACTTTGGGCCTGGCCTGTGTAAGCACCCTCTGCAACACCAACCTCAGGGCCATCCCTGGGCACCAACCAAAATTACAGGCGCACACACATAAGCACACACAAACATACACGAAGTCACATTTACACTGACTAAATCAAGAAAATATTGAAAACAAAAATGCCACTGTCACCCACTGTAACATAACAATGATTAATTATCATGTATAACATTAACATTTACCCTTACAGTATACACGTGATCTCTTTTTTTTTATTATTATCTTTCCCTTAAAACATTACTAGTCTGAAGAGTGTAAATGTGCTTGAAGGCTCTAAATCTTGTAAATGCTGTTGTTTTTGGAGGCCTTAAGCTGTTTAACAGTTCACAAAGTAAAAACAACCCCTCCACCCCACCTGACTTCCTTCCTGCTGCCAGGGCTATTTTGGAACTCTCCCTGTTCCCTTAAACACTAAAGTAGTGAAGGCATGTTAATAACAATAGATCAAAAATAGTTAATCTAAAATTCTAAAAAAAGAACAGCTAAGGCTGGCTATCTTAATAATGTAATACATTAATAATTCAATTAAATAGTGATAGATTTTTTCTGGAAATAAAAGGCCATTGTTCTGCCACTGACTTGTGTAGTTTGTCGTCTGTCCTCTGGAGGGCGCTGTGCAGTGCCTTTCTGAGGCGCTGGAGGAACAGAGCCACGCTGGGCTGTCTGGAGGGCAGACCCAGACTCAGAGAACCCCTCTCGGTCCGCAGCTCCTCCAGCTTCTTACCAAAACGCTCCGCTACAACACACACACACACACACACACACACACACACACACACACACACACACACACAGACACACACATATACACGCTACCACATTACTGGGTGACTTTGACATTTTGTCTTAAATACATAAATACATCTATGTGGCCTCCCAATAATCAGTAAAAAAACTAATTTTAATAATTTATTGTTATATCCTATTAATTGATGTATTATTGCTACCAACAAAACCTCAAAAGCAAGTGAAGTACGAATAAAAACATCCCAATAAGGAACACTAAGGCAATGCAAAAAAACACAAAAAAAACAGCATTGTGTGCCAGGAGGAACGAGATGCTTTCTCCCTCCTGGTAACTCTGACCCCAGGTCAGCCACTGGACTGTAGGGTTACAGGCACAGGGTGAGCTGAGGATGATCCCATACAGTGATTGTCAGTACAGGTACCGATCTCACCTGTGTCGTAGTTGTCGTCGAGGATGGCTTTCTGCTGGAGTCTCTGCAGCTTCAACATCATGGACTCAATCTGACAGGGGGCCAGAAGGGGAGAGATACAAATAAAAAGGTTGCTTAATAGTCCAAAGTGTAAAATTTTGTTTAAACTGTCGCAGCTGCCTGAAATGTTTGCGAGTGCAACGAACGAAAAATGTAATGTCAAAAAACGTCTAAAAAGAGCTCTGTGCTGACCTTTGCGTTAGCACGGTTGTTCTGCAGGCAGTCTTGCAGGATGCCCTCATACTTCTTCACCAGTCGGTCCCAGCCCTGGTCACAGGTGGGGGTGGCGCTCTCATAGCCCGAGGTGACGGAGGAGGCTGAGGCAGCGTCCGAGTCCACAGACAGAGAGGACGTGGCCTCCGTGTCCAGGCAGAATAAGTCGCCGTTTGCGAGGTCAGACACCACCTCCCTGCCTCCCCACGGGCGCACCTGCCAGAAAGATTCGCCAGGCAACTGCTCCTGCACTTTTTCTGATTGGTTGATTGCGGTGGAGACCGACTCCGATTGGGTAGGAGGAAGGACACGTTTCGGGACAGACTGTCCTGGGGCCTGGATCGCCGGTGTTGATTGTAAAGAGCCTGATTTGGAAAACAAATGATCCGCTGAACCCAGTTCAGGTCCAAGTAAGCTAGATGAGCCGCACACAGGGCTGGGGGGGAAGGTTTTCAGTGACGGCTCTGGGACACCGTGGGGCTCATCTGCAGTCTGGCTGGAGCCGAGTGACTGCTGGATGAAGCTGAACCTGGAGCTGAAGGAGCCCCCAGTGGACATCGGAACAGCCTCGGACGGGCAGCGTGGGAGGGCCGGGGCAGGTCTTGGGTCAGTCGTGGGTTTGGGGTCAATCTGAGAGCTGCACGGACTTGTTAAAACACTGCAGTTCACCCATGAGAGAGGGGGAGGTGAAGAGGAGAGGTAACGACCGTTGAGTTGGTAACATGCACTGAGTTTCTCCTGACCCGACTGTGGCCGCTTGGCTGAGGAGCCTGTGCCAGCTATGGCCACACCGTCTCTCAGGGCACCGACTGGCTCGCTGAAGTCCTTGGGACCATCGTTTCCAGGACATCCAGAAACCCCGTTGGTAAGGCAGGAGACTCTCCCCTCCCCCCCAGCAGAGGTGCCCTGTAGCCTGGGCAAATCTCTCCTCATGTAGCCTGGCCTCCTGTGGAGCCGCTTACGGCTGGAGCTCCCAGCTGATGGCGTGGCCAAGCCAACTGTCGATACAGAGATTAGCCATTAATTAGGGCAGCAGGTTCACACGGAATAATAAAGTTAGTCTAACAAACACCAACCGTGTCAACACGACCAGGAGGTAATTTTAAATGCAGAAAACGATCGTGTAGGATTGTAATTTGTAACCTCTTAGCCACACAAGCCAGACATCACACAATCAATTTGGCTTGTGTTGTTGTACAAAGACTCCCTAAAATCAAAAATGAGTTTGGAAGAAAAATGCATTGTAACACAAACAATCAGTCCAGTGTTACACGCTGGTGCAGCCAATTGAATTAGTAGTACTTTTGGAAAAGCTGTGTCTGCTTCCCATGGGTTGGGCCAGCTGCTGGAAAATATTTGACCCTCGCAATCATCCTAGCCGCATTCCTTCGTGGGATGACAACTAATGAATAATGTTCGAACACCAGTAACGGCAGAGAAGCAGAGCAGTACTGCAAGTCATACAGAGGCAATAAAAAACACTACATACGATTTAGGATTGCTCGATACAGCTAGGAGCAGTGCCAGCAAGGGATTGAAAGATTAGCCTCATGGATAAGAGCCGTTTGTGAGCCACCTGCTCCTTGTCTGTATGAATGTTAACTCAAAGAAGCTGTAGATCCACTTTTACTGAGCACAAAAAGAAGAGGGGGAGAAATGCCGAGAATCAACAGCCCCTTTGTGTACAGCTGCGCTCTCTTCTTTTTTTCCAGTCTTTCTCTCCCTCGTTTTTTTTCCTCACATACACACGTCACATGCAGACACTTCCACACAGTTGTGCCCAAAATGTAGACACAGACATGTAGACAAAGACACAGTTGAACATTAAATGCAAGGACACTGCCCAGTGTAAGCATTTAAAACTAGTACAAGTGTTTTTTGCCGCATGAAAAAATCAAAAGACCTATGTACAAAAGCAAGTAATTATTTATTTAGTCCATTCTTAGAAATACATGTATTTAAGAGAGTTTTTATAATTATTTTCTGGGAAAATGCATCATTATGGGAATGCGAAACAACAGAAGAACTAAGGCCACAACAAAGCATCCACACATCACTGGAAAACCCACAGTGACCCTGGTTTTCGTATGATGTCATATCTCAAGCACGTGATGGAAAATTTACAAAAAGTAAAAGTAAAAATACTAAAAGTACTTAAAACAAGATCAGACAGGAGACTTAGAGCAACAAAGAGTGACAGGCTGAGAGGGATACTCTTGGGAGAGAGAGTGAGAGAGAGAGAGAGTGTGTGTGTGTGTGTGTGTGTGTGTGTGTGTGTGTGTGTGTGTGTGTGTGTGTGTGTGTGTGTGTGTGTGTGTGTGTGTGTGTGTGTGTGTGTGTGCGTGCATGCATGTGTGTCTGTGCGTGCGTGCGCGCGCGTGTTAGCACTTTCAGTATCATCGGGCAGGCCGAGTATTGACTAGGCAGCCTCCACAAAGAGGGCCTGTTGTCTACAGAGACCTCTACCCCACTGGTCAGGTTACATCCCTCTCCATTAGAAAGTATCTCCAGACGTGGCCAGCATACCATAACCCACCTGAGTAACCCGAGAGTCTCCCGGGAAACACACGCAGGGTAACTGTACCGTACCCCATCTGCCGTGGCCACGCTGTACCATGGCCCACTGTGTCTCAGGAGTCGAAAAGAGAACGGCGAAGGGAAAGGGGGGCTCCACTGTGTCCTCGCCATGCTTAGATAACACAAGTGCATTCCCTGCTCTAAAATGGGAAGGAAATGGCTCACAGGCCATTGTGAGGGAGGGAGACTGTCTGCATGATGGCTGCATCACTTAAGAATTATGTCACTGGTAGCTTCCTGCCAGCAGTGTGCTGAAATGGGTTTGCTAGGAATTCCAACCGAAATTATTGAAAAGCAGATCTGTTACTTTAGAGGATAATTTTGGTGTATGTTTTACGACCACTGTATATGCCACTGCAAATCTTGTAACTAAGGCCTTGGACCATTGAAACTAAGACCATTAAAAGGGCAACTTTTACAACATAAATAATACATAATACATAGTCTCACAAAAGAAGGACCTCTGAAGTAACAGCTATGGTAAAAAACATTACTAGCTCATACTAGCCAAGCAGAAGCCTGAGAAAGAGTTCTGTCTCGGTACAGAGTCTGTGTATTTACCTTAGGGAGAGATTAAAGAGCCCCCCTCCAGATCTCAGTACGGTAAACACTGCATCCCATCGGTGGATTAGGGCCCTTCAGCCAAAGAGCAGAGGAATGTGGAGGATCTCATAAAAACACAAACGTTTGAGGAGCACGCTGATCAGCCTCAGACCCACACAAACATCTGACAACGTCAGCACTCACAACGGCCTACTGAGAACAACCACTACCGGGCAGCTGTGCCAGAGTGTGTACCACTTGTGACTGATCACAGCACAAAAATATGGGAAGTGAAAGTTGGGTAATTTTTCCGTAAGACTTTCTCACTTTTTTTTTTTTTTTCTCAATTGTCACACGATAGTCAGCAATAGCTGTCATATGTTCTGCTTATGGCTTGTCGCGGTCCTTGAGATATTCGTGCTTGTGTCAAGTATTAACTAACAAAAAATAACAAGCCCTTGAGTTTGAAATGCCCGTCTGAATTGTTCTTGTATAGGGAATGAAACAATTTCCTCGTAATGATTGATGAGAAACTCTTCCTAAAAGTGCTATGTAACAACTATTCTTCTATGGCTGGACATTTGGCTCAGAAAGAAATGCACTTCCTGGCAGGTCACATGGGAAGCATAAACCAGCTGAAAATAATGATCCACTCTCTCTCTCTCTCTCTCTCTCTCTCTCTCTCTCTCTCTCTCTCTCTCTCTCTCTCTCTCTCTCTCTCTCTCTCTCTCTCTCTCTCTCTCTCTCTCTCTCTCTCTCTCTCTCTCTCTCTCTCTCTCTCTCTCTCCTGTAGGAAGCCGGTAGGCTTTCACATTGACAACATCTGGATGGGAGAGTCCAATAGGCTTCAGGCATTTCACCAGTGACCCCTTTTCACTGTGGACCAGTCAATACTACTGTGCTTACTATCAATAGCCCACATCAATTCTTTTAGCCCGCATGTTTAAAAGAATGTAGTAACTGTAGCTATTTAAAACATCACACACTGGATGAAAAAATAAACAATCCGCATATAATATTGTGCACATTTCTTACAAAGTGGAAAATGCCTTCCGTGCGGTGTATACTTTAGCTTAAATTTCAACCCCACTACTTGTTTTGAGGTCCAAGCAGTCTGTTTGAGCAAAAAAAATATTTGTTCTACAAAGCATGTTTCACACTCCCTGACTTTGCCTAAAATAAAACACAGCATTTTTGTTGGATATTTCTACTTCTCAAGTCAGTATAAAAATCAACATCTGCTTCTGTGCTGAAAGAAATGGTACTCATTAGATACAGGTTGCCAAATTCCACATAGCCTTCAGAGAAGATTTGCCTTGGATTGCTCAGACATGCAAGATTTACTATAACCAGGTTGTGTTACACACTCTGAGGGGGTAGTTGTACGTTCATATTTGGCCATGTGCGAGGCCTACCTGCCTAGGTATAACAGGTTCAAGTTTATCTTTTGATCTCAGTATCGTGGTGTCCCTAGTGGGTTTGAAATGGGCAGTCTGAAGTGGGCAGTCTGAAATATAACCAGGTTTAAATATACAAAGTCAAAAAGCATTTGTGATTTGCATTTGGTTGAGAATTGATGCTACATCATGACACTTAGCCATAATCATAATGTTCTTCTTGCTGCTCTCTGCATTTTCCTTTCTTTATCTGACCTTGACCCAAACTTCATCAACTATTACCAGGTTTTGGTCTGCTTCCTCAACTCCATCAAGTTCCAACCTTTTCCATGTAGCCTGGGCTTATGCATTTTAAATTGGGAATATTAAACATTAATATAGGCTATATAAAAAAAATTATCTATAGAATAACGATATAATTATCCTTAACGTTATTCTAAGTTTCATCTCATGTGCATCTCCATAACATCATGTTAACATGCCACAGTGCCTACTGGAGAATAAGAGGAGGCCCAATGGTTACACAGCATACTGTACCTTCTTCCATGCTTTGTGCGCTTTGATGCTGTGCGCAGCTGTCAGTGTAGGTACTTGGAGGGCATTCTAATCTCATCAACCCTGCAAACATCTTGATAAAGTAATGACAACAAAATAACTCAAGATTCTCCAGGATTCCCAAAAAGTTTATACAACGATTATGTTAGAAACAGAATCATCTTGGCAAACCCAAAAGGCTTTCGTCGCTGATCTCATTTCCGCTGAAAAAATAGGACTGTTCTTCCATTTTTTTAGGAACGGGGACTTTTACTCGTTTGAACCCTCTATTGTCCATACATTTTCCAAAATCCGCTATAATCCTTATGAAGTTTTTGCTTTCAGTGCTTTTATGGTGCGGCAAACAAGTGGTCTCTCATGTCTTGCGGATAAGGAAAATTCTTTCTCTGCTATAAAAGAAAACAATCTTCAAAATAAACACGCTAAATGTAACCGTAAATCATAATATAAACCCGATAGTTGTATAGATCAGCATCGATCAAGAAATCAATATCATGTCTATGACATAATCCATTTGCTGAAAACGTTACGATAACTGCCGTTATGAGCCGCACTTCGGTCCGTTATGTGTAGTGTTGGCGCTTGTTGGACGTGAGAGCAGCTCCTACGTGTGTTGGAATTTGACTCCGCAGTTCTCCAGGCCGCCTTGTAATGACAGACAGCCAATAGTTGCGCCAACTACAGAGCAATAATAACTCCTACAGCGGCTAGGGTAATTAGATAAGAGAATATTAAGCTTTAATCCTTTTGAAAAAATTGAAGACCTACCAACCTACCATCATTACATTTAATTCGTTTTAATGTCTGCTGTAGGTTATATTGTTCAATTACACAAAAAATATATAAATTCGTTGCTTCTTTTGGTTTGATGCATGAGAAAGAATCTGCTATGCCCCCCACGTTGCCCTGTCTTTTCATCCTTCTTCCCACCCCCTCTAACCCCGTTTCATTCAGCTTGACCGAACACCATCTAAGGCCCTTACACTGCCAAGGCAGCCTGAAGCCCATCAAGCACAACGCTGTCTCCTCGTTGTTATTCACTGTGGGTAGTGAATAGGATGAGGTAGAAGCTCTGGATCCTTGGATGTCAAAATGTCAGCGACCATGCATTTTGAAGTAGGGCACTACCAACGCTGACTTTTCAAGATTAGCGGCACATACACACAACAAACAAGCTTACCCACTGTCTGAGGAACAGAGCTGAGCTTTTTAGCTCCCAACACCTGTGATTCTTTAGGTTTAACCAGTCCATATTTGATGTTAAAAATTGTATCTGTATTACCAGCACCAGCCTACCATGCTGCAAGTCACATCATAAGGGCTAATTAGAACCTCTTGAGTCTTTACTAGGCACCTTGAAGACATGCAAAGTGCCAGGACATTCTGTGAGCAGACTAAGAAATGTAACCGTGCTGTTCAATACATAGATATTAAAAGGCAGTTTTCAAGTTTATGTGCACTTTCATTTTTTTATAATAAAATTTTCGTTGAACAGGCTTTCTGTGTGTAATATGATGTAAGGCCACAAGGCGGCATTATTAGACAATGTTTTGAATTATGGAGAAAAAACAAATGGGAGGGGCATTTCAGGTCAATCAAACAAAGAGCATAATATCCGCTTCACCTTGTCCACAATAGAACTTCAACGCTATACTGCTTGCATTACAAAATCCTGTCCTACCTTCCTATAAGAGGTTCTCAAAAAGAAGCAGAGCCGCCAGCTGTTATCTCTGAGGGATGACACATCGACTCCACATAAAGCCCGCCTTGTTGTGGATTGAAAGTAAGCATTCACAAACCAACCTTTCATTCAGTAGAAATACAGAAAGGCATTATTACACTGATTTAGATAATACACTTGTCCTTTCCACTGCCAATATGAGTGGGGCTAAATGTGCGTTGGTTCAAATAATTGTGAATAGTATCAGACACGATTGTGCCTGACCACAACAGATATCAGTTCTGATCGAGAGACCCTCAACAAGTCTGTATCACAGAGCTGGGCAGCAGCCTGCTAAAAGTCAACAAAGAATCGAATGGCAAGGTGAACAATGGCAACATTTTGCCCATCCTTATTTGGAGTTTGCTTTCATTCCATTCCAAGTTGGATAGAGGGAGGAGGTGAAGGGTGTGTGTGTGTGTGTGTGTGTGTGTGTGTGTGTGTGTGTGTGTGTGTGTATGTGCCAAGGAGCCTGCCAGGGAATAAGCACGTACAGTGTACAGAGGTCGCACGTCTCGGCCCCAGCGTAAGCAGTAAGCATAACCAACCACTGGGTGCTACCTTGGCCTGGATAATAGATAATCTATGCCAGATAAGAAAGGGAGCAAGCCAAAGAGGAAAGAAAATAATAAGCTACCACACATGCTGACACAAATATCCACGTTCTGTGAACAAGACAAGAAGTAATGCAACAAGTACCAGGCAGATCTTCAAAAAACATTTATTAATGTCTCCAAAAACCATTTATTAACGCCTCCCGATTTAAATGCAAAATAACACAGTAATCAGACTTATCCGTGGACAATATAAAATAACAAAAACTAGTTTCCTTGGTTACACTGGGGCTTGGTGTTTGTTGTTGACCATATCATATCCACATTCAATAAAAAAAACAACACTTGAACATCTCAACATGCAGAACACTATACAAGCTGCGTAAAAGGTTCTGTTCATTTAAAAAAAAAAAATTTACGCAACCCCTTCATCAGGTTCGATGAGCGCCGCCCTGCTGGAGAACACGTCAGCCAGCATGTGTTTGGGGATCTCAGAGCCGCGAACACGCAGCGTGTAGCAGGCGTCCTCCACCTTGGCCAAGCTCTGGCGGAGGGTGTGCAACTTCTTAGATACTTCGTAGGGTCCAGTGTTGCCGATGTAAGAGAAGCCATCGTGGATCTGCCGCAGGAACTGGCTGACCTGGAAGGGCGTGTCCATATCGCCGTTGCCCACGCTACTGATGCACATCCGCATCAGCTCCCCGGTCAGGTCAGCCACACCCAGCAGGTAGTCAGTGGGCGTCACATGGTAGGTCAGTACAGCCGCTCCCATTGGCAGGCCCTCTGCTGAGTCCTAGCGTTCAAACAGAAGCAATACAGCCATGGTTGCACTCGAGGGCTGAAACCATTTACAAACATTACAGGATTTTGCAGTACAAGTTTTAAGAGAAGCATTGAGACGATCCTTGGTTTGATGTATTTGCAATCTTAAATGTGTGGAAAACGAGACACAAACATATGATCTAGTTGGAAACTATAAAAGGCACCAAAGCCTGACAATGGCCCTCGTATAGATAGTTTATTTTATGGATTTAGCGTCACCAACTGGCCTTTTAATTGTTTGGAAGATCTATCCCTCAATATGATGGAAGTTCTCGGCCAAAATATACATAACAAGGTCTATACATATAAAAAAAAAAGAAAAAAAAAAGAGTAGAAATAACCACCAAATCAGCTTGATAAGCAAGCAAGGTCATGGTACTTCCTAACTGAAGTGCACTGATTTTACTATGAGACAATTATCAAAAACATTTTGTCGTCAAGCAAGCTCTCTTTCAAAAAACACAAATATACAAAAACAAATAATGACCTTAAGTATGCTTTTACTTGTAGCTATACAATATAATATATCCAAACATAATATCAGCTTGACATAACTTAACTTTATATGAGTCAAGATTTGTTTTTGGAATACATATTTATAGTGCAATCTATAGTGCAATAATATATGTGCATGTTTTGGTAAATACAATAAAGAAAAATATAAATTCAAAAGAAAAACATAAATAAATATCATCAGTCTTAGCTGTATCCAGTTGGTGTAGATTTTGCTTGTCACTTTCTCTACACTATACATCTTGTAATAAACAACTATATTTGTATTACAAAGGTATATAAACAGCTTAATCATAAATGGCAAACATGTATCCTGATTGTAATGAAGGTACCTTCTTGTCTTCCTTCATGAACACCAGCTTGGCATTAATCTCCTCCAGGCTGATCAGTGTGCGATGGCGGATGAAGT
Organism: Galaxias olidus; assembly: GCA_026901105.3. NCBI lineage: Eukaryota > Metazoa > Chordata > Actinopteri > Galaxiiformes > Galaxiidae > Galaxias > Galaxias olidus. The sequence continues at coordinate 338,114 of JAPMUY010007482.1, read as the reverse complement.
GCTGGAAAGACAAGGCCTCCACAAACTCCTGGATCCCTGTAACACAAGAACACCATCGTGCATAAGGTAAATCAGCTATGAACAGTTATTGATTTCATATACACAATCCAGACGATGTAATCTAGGAAAGAAAAGTACTTTGTGTGAGGAACTGTTGCCAACCAAGAGATTGCTATATTGTGCACAAAGCTGATATGACCCCTTAACTCGGTTTCAATCCTTGTGATTTAATAATCGCAGTATACAAAATAGTAAAGATCAGCTCAAGCATGAACAAAGTTTTAAAATGGTCACTGATTTAAATGTCTGGCACTTGAGTGCACAAAATCTATCCAATAAACTCTGACACTCATTCAGAGCACAACCCTGTCCCAAGCCAGCAGGAAGTTACATGAAAAGGTTCATGTTGGCTTTGAAGCAAGCAGGCGGAGCTCCCTTCAGTTCCTGTGTTCGCTGCCAGAAACTATCACATTATTTATCCCTACCTTTAGTCACGCCACACACACATAAATTTTTTTTTTAAATAAGCTCACGTATGAACATTGAGTGAGGGGGAGCCAATTGACTGGAGAAAGGAAATGATAAGCTGTTTTGCTGGAAAAAGTCTATGGAAATACCTAGCACGGGGCAGATAGACTACAGTAGAGAGGCTACTGACAGAACGTTCCATTGGTGGGGAGCCTGTGCACAAAAACGCCGGTGACCATTCGGCTCTCCTTGCCTCTCTTCTTGAGTCAAGTAATTTGTTACTTTGAATGCCCAGTATGTCTGAAATAAGTGAAAACAAATTAATGAAAGTGCACCACAGCCTTCTACGGTTAGATAAAGGTAATATTGCTTTTTCAACTAATATTCAGAAAAAATAGAAGAGGTGCACCCAGGGAAATACATGTTCTGCTATTACAGAACGACAGAGAGAGAGAGAGGAGGGGGGTGGGGGGGGGGTGGACGACACTGCAGATAGCCTAGCTGCATACTGGTTCAGGCTGACCATCTTATCAAAGGGCCGCACTGCTTTGTTATCAGAGGCAATTACGTTCAAATTTAGCACAGAATATCTTTAATGGCTCCTGGTCAAAAAAATAAACCCATTAAACATTACTGGAGACTTCCAGTCCAGCCGGTTTTATCAGCTACCGGCCGAGATAGCCTGTATGTTGAGCTCTGACTCAATCTAATAAATGATTAAATTGAAGAAAGAAAAAAAATAAAAACACTAATTGGTGGGAACTGCCACTGGTCACGTCGCAGGGGGATGCAACACTGATCGCTGAGTGACCACAATCTAAAAATGACTTCCCCAGCTGCTAGATAACAGCTAACACTTTCTCCAACTAATGTGTTCCTTTGAGTCTTGCAGACATTTTGAATTAAGAGACTTTAGGGTGACCAACAATAACCAATTTTTTTTTGCAACTATGGATGCCAGGAAAGGCTTTGTTGCATTCTTTTATTTGTATAGACGTTTATTCAAAGCTATTTGCTACTCTTGGTTTTCGACCGACAGGCTAAAGCGGTGCGAAATATTACAATAATACACCATGCAATGTCCAATGTGCAAATGCACTGTTTTACACTAGGCCTTATCAACTAAAGAAAGTCTGATAACGATGCGGAGTAAAACGCTTTTTAAAAGTATATACTACTATTTTACACTGAATATTCAAGGTCAGTGTATTACTCCGGTAATATTGGTCTAAAGATATATTTAGAAATTAAGTAAAGAAATGAGGTCAGCATAAATTAGATAATGTGACTTTCCTTTGGAAGTTTAGAAATTAGACTGTACTGCCCTCGACAGACTATAGGTATCAAAAACTAGACCAATGTACTGCACTCAATGTTATTCATTGTGATGTGCTTATTATACACAACATACCAATTGAATTGGAGAAACAAGGTGATGGTTTTGATTCACATTCTACAGATGTGGTAAAGGATCATGTGATCACAATAACCCGAGGAAAACTGCATGCTTGTGTAAGTATTGTTGCCTGTGGAAGTAATGTTGCCTGTGACTTCCAATAAGTATTGTTCCCTGTGGAAGTATAGGTGCCTGTGGAAGTATAGGTGCCTGTGGAAGTATTGGTGCCTGTGGAAGTATACTGTAGGTGCCTGTGGAAGTATTGCTGCCTGTGGAAGTATTGCTGCCTGTGGACGTATTGCTGACTGTGGACGTATTGCTGACTGTGGACGTACTGCTGCCGGTGGAAGTATTGCTGCTTGCGGAAGTATTGTATTTGTCATATTGTCATATAACTGCAGTACTCATATATTTCAATTAAACGCAGAATCATGCATACTTCTTGTGAATAGCCTCTTGTATAGGCTAGGATATGTAAAAGCAATGGAACAAGACAACACTGAAAACCCAAACGTTGCCAATGACCACTATACACACGGAAGTTCAAGAACAAACGTGTAATAGTTTGAAAAGCAGTGCATTTTCCTTCGTAGAAGGCTTCAAGGCACGTTAACTTACCTGCAGTAAAGGCTCGGTGGAATTGATTTAGGTCTTCTCCTCTCAGCTCCTCTGCAATCTGACCGATCTTCTGCCTAACTACGTCCAGCTTTGCATCTGACTCCACCAGAACCTCCTCTACATTTGGAACACTGAGAGACCAATCAAAAACAAAAAAGAATTCAGCTAACATAGGTGACATCACTGGTTATTTTTATCGGGTCACTAACATGGCCTCAACGGCTGAATCATATTGTATTGCATTGGGCCGTTGTTAGGTGCCACATGCAGGGAATGCTCATATTGAAGCAAGAAAAAAAAAGTAATATCAGCAGAGAAAGACTGAGATAGGAACACACAAGTTAACAAGACTACATCAGGCCAGGAAAGTGTGTGTGCGTGTGTTAGCAGTTCCATAGAATTACCTGGTCACTCTGTGCAACAGAAATATAGTCCTCTTGCTCTCAATAGTAATGTCTCGACTGAGTTTGACCAACCGCTCATATTTATCATGCTTGGTATCAAGCTCCTGCTGAAAAACTTGGAAAAGTCTTTAGTTAGTAACTTCACAGCAGTATTCCTGGCAATTCGTCACGAAAAACTGTTTAAATCAAGTAAGCAGTCAAAACGCAAATTCCATTCCATTCCCGTGTACAAGTACCTTTAAAGGCAGCTAGAACTGGCGAAGACAGGTTGGTACTCATGTCACGATCTTGAACATCAGTTTTTCTTTTCCGTGTACATCCGTCACCTTAAAAGGATGGGGTACTACATTATAAGCTAATGTGTAAGCAAAAAACAACCCCCCAAAAAAATCTATTTCACAAGCATGCGCTCGTCTTGATCTTAATGTAAATGTGTTGTAGACAAATCAAAAATGCACGAGATTAAGCTCAAAATGAACATTACATTTTATCAGATCTTCTTACCTTCTCGCTTACTCATAACTTCAAATGCTTTTATTTTATTTCAGGTGCTTATTTGACTTGATTCATATGCTTATGCTAAGCTTTGTGCATCAAAAAGAACTGCTACTGCGACCAAAACATTGAAAGACGGTATTGCGCCTAGTCAGTAGCCTAAAAATCATCAGTATTTCATATTTTCATATTTCATAAATTGCCTAATATAAGGGTATGGGGATTCTAACAAGAGACTTTAAGCACATACTTTATTAATTGTATGTGTGAAATGCAAAGTAACCCAAATTAAGATATTTGATCTGGCACTACAATAGACCTATTTTTAAGGGACCTTTGCGCGGCGTACACACGTAAAAGTAGAGAAATTGCATTTTGGGAAATGAAGTAAAAGTTTTAGAAAGACTGGCGCTAAAACTGGGTACTAATCTCTTTGTATTATGGGCTGTACATTTCTGAAACAAATTAAGTTTTATTGTTATTACCCATACACATCTTTTTTTTTAAAAGAGCAAATTTAGTTCAAGTGTAAACCAGACTCATTAAAAATCTTGAAAAAAAAAAAAAACGTTAAAAGAGATAAGTACTTTTTTTACTTTTCGGAAATTCTTTAGATGTAGTTTGCGTTATAAATTATAATTTATGAAAAATTGTTGGAGTTATTGTATCCTCTGTTAAATCAGAGTTATCTAATCTCCAAGAAGTTATCTTTTATTTGAAAGACTTTCCAACTGTGTACGTGCCACACGCCTGGTGCCAGACTCCTGCAATGTTAATGAATAGCCCAGACAGCCAAAATATTCCATTAGATTAAGCTAGTCATACTGTAAAGTCAACTCCATTATCGCGAATAGTGGTCCTGTCCTAACTGAAATGTTATATACAACGTGTGGCAGACTACTGAAGCATTGTATCCTTTTTAAAATATAATTGCGAGTCTGTTCAAAACTGTGTCCGTGAGTATTTAGGTGCTATCGTGTGTGTGTGTGTGTGTGTGTTTGTGCGCGTCAGAATGTGCGCGCGCGTTTTTGACGTTTCCAAAGGGGCGGTGTGTCTGAACCGACAGGATTGGTATGAGAGGGCGTAGATAAAGCCAAGCTAAAGGAGCGAGCACATACGACGGCGCCATGCGACGTAGTCGGACCTATAGCTAGCTTTGAAATGTACTGAAGATTGCAAACTCATTAACATGATGAAGCTTGTATGTAAACATTTTGATAATACGAGGTGACAACGGAATTCATGTGATGAAATTGTTAAGTTTTATGTCGTGGGGAGCTATTTTTCCGTTTCATTCGGTGTGGCGTGGCAGGCAGTGGATCACTTCCAAAGTTATCAGCGGCAGGGCGCGTGTAAAGGATTGAATTTAAAGAGACAGTGTACACATTTACTGCAGCATGGAGAAACAGAGTGCTTTGGATTTGGAACGAGAGCGACAATATTGTGAACTTTGTGGGAAAATGGAAAATCTTCTAAAGTGCGGCAGGTGCAGAAATTCTTTTTATTGCAGCAAAGAACATCAAAAAGAACACTGGAAAAAGCACAAGCTTATTTGCAAAGAGGCCGAGAAAACACAGCTTTCTAAGCAAAACCCAGAACCACCACAACCCTCTGGAGACAGTAAAGCTGGGCAAGGACAACGTCAACAGAAGAGACTTGCCGAACCAGCGGACACCCCATCCCCGAGCGGCGAAAGGATGAAGGGGTTTATTACGAACGCAGAAGGACCTGGGGTCACTGACAGACAAGAGGATGGATCTAATACCAAAACCAACGGGCAAACTAGATCCTCTCCCCAGAAACTTGCTATGGAGTATATCGTTCCATGTATGACCAAGCATGGCATCTGTGTTGTTGACAACTTTCTTGGTGGAGAGACTGGGATGTGTATATTAGAAGATGTGAAGGCCCTTCATAAAAGCGGCAAGTTCACCGATGGCCAGCTGGTCAGTCAAAAAAGTGACTCTACTAAAGACATTAGAGGAGATAAAATTGCATGGATTGAGGGACGGGAGCCAGGTTGTGAGAAAATTCGTTTTTTAATGAGTCGCATGGACGATTTGGTCAGACATTGTAATGGTAAACTGGGAAATTACACAATAAATGGAAGGACAAAAGTAAGTATCAAAGGGACATGTTAAAGTAAGCCAACATAATTCAAAAGAGCAGTTGATTACCCTTGGTTAGAATTCTCATCATCTCCTTACGTATTTCACTATTTTAAGAGCATGTTTTATCTTTACAAATTGGCCTTGGAAAAAAACTTATTAGTACCTCCACAGGAAACCAGGGAATCGGCTAGCATCAAGTTCCGGTGCAAGTGTCAGGTTGTAGCAGGCTAAAAGTTAGAAGTTGGAAAACTGTTAACATTATGTTGTGCTTTCGACTCACCTGATCGTGAGTGCTTTCTGAGTTTGTGATATTTACCTTAAAATCAGTACAGCAGGTATATATATTCTTATATGCTTAGAATCGTTTTTGTGTGAAGTTACGGTACACAGGACTGTGCAATGACTCCGCTAAGTTAGTCTTGTGCATGGGGCTACAGAATGCTTCATAGGCCAACAGGTTGATTTTGGTACCAACATAGTTATAAACTGTTTCAATTTGCGGAATAGACGAATTTACCTGGGCATTTTGTTATCTTTGTATCTTTTTCATATGTTCCTACAAAGGTATATAAGCCACAAACGCATAGATGTACGTCTCCGGGTCCTTGTGAGTGAGATTTAGACCTACTTTTTTTTCTGTATATCTCTCATAGACAAGTGATAGCTGGTATTCACCTATGCTGGCTGGCACACCGTTTATTGGAAAGTATATTGTGGGTAGGCCTCTGTGTGTGCAACAACTGTTGCTGCTGGTATTCTGTGATCTGAAATTAACTTTGTGGTTAGATAAGACTTAATGTTGTAGTATGATATGTTTGATCAGCGTATATTTTTCAGCTTTTGGCTACTAAATATTCCAACGCGTTTAACCTTACTAATTTTGTTATCCCTCTCACATAAGAACGTTTACACAGTACACTGATAGTCTTACGTGTGACCTTAGGCTCCATGGCTGCCATTTGCTCAGATCTGATTGCCTTGACCCCACAAACTAAGAATGACTTGGTAGAAGATGAGTGTCCCGTCCGCCACTTTCCATTAAGGTCTGTTGCTCTGGAGCACTGAACTACAGACTTGATGCATTCCTAATGCTTGTAAACGATGTAGGCTGAGGTGCTCTCTTTAGTTGGAAAACTCAGTATCCGTCTGTTTGATCAAGGCAGCAGCAAATAGGCTTGTCATGTTTGCTTGGTCGGAACTTGCTTGCGCCTAAACCAAATAGTGTGGCTGTCATGATTTGGCTTATTACAGGTCAATTTAACCTTTAAGAAAATCTGTGCTTAAAGCTTTCATCGACAGATTATTTGAGATGGAACAAGATAGTGAGTGACCTTAGACAAAGTTCAATGTTACTGCTATGCGCACAAAAAAAATAAAAAAATAATGTATTACAGTGGAATGCAAATACCTACTACTGCTACACACCAGCTACTTCTAGCATATCTATAAGGTCTAAGCTTGTCCCTTACTCTTGACCATGACTTTGACCCTAAAGAATGGAGATTAGAGGGATTACATTTAATTTATCAAAGTGCAATAGAGCGCTAAATTGACTTCAGGTCAAACGCTATATCTAGACTGAGGTATAGCTGCAACTAGGCTAATCAACACTTTGGAACGCTACCCAGTCGGACCCGGTGCCTGTGCAGTATTTTAGGTCCTCTCTTTTGGTGCAGAGGTCTGCTATGGTGTATGTTTTCTTAAGCTTCTCTTTATGTCCGGCCGTCCCCCTTTTTTTCCACGCCGTCTGGTCCTCGGCAGTCCTCCCGTTGACAGCATAAGATAGTGTTTATCAAAAGCACACAAATTGCATGTTGCCAGAGTGACATTGTCAAGGATGATTTCTGTGCATCCAAACGGTACGCTACGCTAGGAGAAACCGTTGTGAAATAGCCGACAGGTATTCTGCCCTTGTGGCAATGTATGTGGGCAGACCAGGGAACTCAGCATGACTTGCACAAATGGATTGCCGCAAGTATCAATGCCTCAAAGGCAAACAAAACAATAAAAAGAAAAAATATATTTTCCTCAATACATTGTGACCAGTCGCAGGCAGCAGATGGGAGATTAGTGGTTTATTTTGCTGGCTCGCTTGTCTGAGAGCTAGATTTCATGAAAGGATTGGAATTATTTTTGCTGAAGAAAAATATTATATTTCAAATTCCACAAGAAAACATAGTACCTTTTGCTCGCATCATTCATTTCAGTACACAGTTAACAAACAAATTGCCAATGCGTATGTACAGTATCAGTCGAAAGTTTGGACACACTTTCCCATTCCCTTGAATAGGAGATTGTGTTCATACTTTTGACTGGTACTGTATTTATTCATAATGTATGACCTGGTGAAAATTCTAAACCGATAGCTCAACATTTTGCTTAGCCAAAGTTCGACTGTGTGCAGATTTTCTTTTCTAAAGGAAGTTGACACTTGACCTAGATTTTATTACTCATATTTTGAGCTGGCTAGAGGAAGTCATGTGGCGGAGAGCCCTCCAGACTGAACCTCTGCATTGAGCTAGGTCAAAAGGGAGCCCGTCATGCTCTTTATCACCCCCACCACCTCAACCAGCTACTCCCACCTCCTCTGCATCCGACCCACTGACGTCTGTGTGTGGTACTCCTCCCTCGGTCCGACTTTTTCACCCAGCCTGCGACAGCTCTTAAGATCTTTAGTTTGAACCTCATGCACTCAAGGCTTTATCTGCATTAGGACTTTGTGTAAGTAACACTTTCCAAATGCGTGCCGGTCTCCCTGTTTACTATTCAATGGCACTGACTCTAGGCAGCAGTTGGCCCGCTTCCAGGTGGAGCCCTGAGAAAGAGGGCTCCTGTTTAGAATTGCTCACAGCTGTAGAGATGACTTGAGGAAGACTGGAAAGAAGAAGTACGTGGAGAGCATTATTAACAAAGCACTGAAATGGGCTAAAATTAGTTTTCCAAACCTTTTGTCTCATCTTATAATATGATGTAAAATAAAATCTAAAATATTAGGACAAAGCAGGCTTATGTCAGCTAGGAGTGTTAAGAATACTCATGGGTAGAGATTATATGTGCAGTCATTAACAGGGCTTCAAGCTAAGCTTTTCTATAGGAAAATACAAGAATACACTATCTTTGAAGGAAGGAGTGTAAATGTTTTTGTTTGTCTAGGTTTTGTAAATAGAAATGACTGCCGCTGATACCTCTTCATTTTACAGAGGGTATGTTAAAGGCGTCTTTGTCTAGGCAGATCTCGGAGCTGGACCTCATTTGGAATCGTATGGCTAACTTAAGCCAATTGCCCTGACGCAGGCCTACGTCTTATCTCGTCTGGCTGTGACAAACATTAAAGGAATATTGGGACGTGCATTCGACCTTTTTCGATGTCCCTATAGAGGATTTGCACAGTGTCACTAGACTTGTGTTTTGTTTGTTTTCTATGTGACTCCAACCAGGGAGCAAGGTTTAAAGGTGGCTCTGGAGCCATTGACTTTCCCTTTCCAAGTATTCTCAAGTCTACCGTCATAAACAAAGAACAAGAGAAACTAGGTTTTGAAAACATTGCTTTTGAACAGGGACTTTCCTTTAGGACTGCACCTCCAGTTATCACATCCGAGTGATTTAAAAAAAATAAAGGAGCAAGCTGTCCCAGGCCAGGCCCAAAGCGCCATGTTTCCCACACTCCCCGGCTCTCCACGGTCGCTATCCTAACTGTTTGTGCTCGTGTTTGGATAAGCATCTTTTTTTCTCTTTCGTAAAGAGAGCCGACCCCTCACTGCCTTCCCGTCTGTCCTGCCCCCATTCATGTCTTGCATCAATACAATCCTGTGTAAAGTCTAAGCTGGTAGCCTCCCTCTTATGTTAACTGACCCCTTTCTTACTACTTATTTTGAAGAGCGAGTGCAGTTGTTATCGTATAATATTTGAAATAACAATTAATGTGCAGCAATTGAAATGGAAACAAAAACTTTGGCAAACGGATCTTTATAATCTGAGGAGTGACTGGTCCATTTTAGTGTTCTGATTAAGCCCTGTCTTTGGATAGGCCTAAATCATGTTAGATTGCTTGTTTTGTGTCCCACTAGACACCAACTCTCAGCCCCTTGACAAGCTTGATTTATTTAAAGTTTAATTTGCAGCCATTGCAGGATAATTGGTAGTAGGGCAGCAAAATAAACATTTCCACAAAGCTTTGCATGGATTTCAGTAATGTTATTTCACCTTTTTGTGGCTTGAACAGGCACCCTCCAAAAAATGTCTTGTCACGTTTAGCAAACATTGCATTCAACACAACTTTGTTCAATCAGCTTATTGCAATGCAAGCTAATTCAATAATTGGAAACCTGCTGAGTCCTACCTCCAATCAAATCAAAGTATTGAGTCTCCATTTCACAAAACCGGCCCACCACAAAACTTGATGTCCAGTGTCTTCTCTCTCTCTCTCTCTCTCTCTCTCTCTCTGAATGCCTGTCGGCCTCTGAAGCCGTGCCTGTGGAATGTAAACAAATGGCATGGCGAGCAGGGTCAGCGTCCTAATGAGGGCCGCAGTGGAACGCGGAAGAATGGCTGGCCGAGGGAACGAGGTACCCAAGGCGGTGTCAGCGAAGTTAGAGGTGAAGTTGGGAGTTGGGGGAGTGCTTCCGTCAGGAATAATGAGGTTGAGTTGATTTAATTGAAAGCAGGAATAGTGTGAAACCACTGACCTTAGACAGGCTTCTGTTCTCTGTCCCGCCTGACATAGCTACTGGTTAGCCAAGTTGGTTGTTTCAACTGGTAGGCCTATGTTTTTGTTTTTTTGTGTTGTTTTTGTCATTTGGTGTTGAGTTTTTGTTAGCAATGTGCTTGTTTTCGACATCTCGTAGCTTTAAAAAAAGTCTTCCTTGCAGGACTAGAGTTAGTCATTGCATGTTTATAGGATGGAAATGTGGAGTGTCAAGTCGCAATGCATGATATTTAAAACGGTCCGTACCAGTGGACTTGGGAACGGAGCTGCCCTGGTGTTACACTACTAGACTAGCAAGTTTCTACGTTTCTGCTAAGCGGAGGCACCTGCTCTTGTTAGTTGTACTGTAGACAACATTCAATTTGGTAGAGGATGTTTTGCAGTTTCTTTATTGTAGGAAATAATGTTGGTGTGCAGCTCTTCACTGTTTAGTCATATTTTTAATAGTCATTTTTGTTATTACTATTTTCTAGGCTGTAATTAAGTCAGTTGGTAAAGAATGTTTTAGACCAATTTTTCTATGCAATGATAATAATAAAATAATAGATTTAATTTGCAAAGTGCTTTTCTCTCAAAGCGCTCGTTGTGAAGTGTTGCGATTAGGCAGTAGGTCAGGCTATACGGCTATTTAAGGAAGGACTCATTTCACTGTTGTTTCATTCCACTGTGCTCTTGAACGGCCCTCCTGGCTGCTCATAATATGGCCATGAGGAAGCACGCGCTGTTTCCTGTGGTGCTCCAAGTCAGCCCGTAGAGGTGCGTTAAAACGGCAGAGGCCGGTTCCTCTGTCTGTGGGCCGTGCCAAATGCCAATGCTCTCACACCTATGGTCCCCAGCCACCGCCTGCTAAACCCTGTGGCTCCGCCTCCTCCGCACACCCTCTGCCTGACTGGGAGTGATGTGTTTATCCGTGGCTGAGCTTCCAACACGAGCTGGAGGGGGATTCACAGGCAGAGGTTCAGCCAACCCTGTGCACGCTCTGCACGTAGCAAAAGCATTAAAATACTGCTCCTTCTGGAGAAGGGCCAGGAGTCAGAGTTTATATCAGTTCTCTCTGCCCCCTCCTCCCCCCTCTGTCCCCGCTTTGCTCTCGCACGTCCAGACTCACACCCCCACACAGACACGCACATCAACGACTTTAACATACTGGTTAACAGGAAACCTTTCTTCAGTTTGCGTGCCCCCGTCACCCCCAGAGCACGCAGTGCAGCCCCTCCCGGCTTGCCCTGCCCACTGGGGGGGCCGGGGGGGGGGGGGGGGGGGACGACGTGCTCAACCAACAAAGTAGTATGTCAGGCAGTGTCACCGGAGCAAGACTTTGCAGCCAACTTTATGTGGGTCTTTTTTTTTTTTTTACTCTGAGATTGTGTAAGCCAGTGGTAACCTGTAGTGCTGGAAAGGTGCTAGTGAAACAGGGATTGACGCGAGCCGCTGTGGTGAAACGAGCCAGTTAAAAGGATGGAAGGCCTCACGAACGTGTGAGGTGATAGACGTTTCCATTTTTGTTTTACAAACGAGGTGTTATGCTGACCCCCATACAAAACACGGATGTTTTTTCTGAACGCAGTGAAACGGCAGTCAGGACAAATCTCACGTTGTACTGGAAAAATGAAATACCAAACTTGTATGAAGTATGAACCGTACCAAAAGCATGACCTTTTAATACTTTGATCTGCGCTGGATACCGGGAGGACTAGGCTATGTATTGCCGGAAAAAGTAATAATAAAAAAAAAAAGAATTTTGTCAATGTTTCTAACCTGTTATAACCCTTTTGCCCATTTTTTTTACAGAATATACATGTAATAAAGTAGGACGCATCTTCAAAAACGTTTTCTTATGTTGTTTCGGTTGGCACGGATCCAAGATCAGGAGTTTAGTCTGCTGCTTGTGTTTATAATAACGTTGCTATGACTTATGTTGATCTCGAGCGCGTTGAAGAATGTGGAGGAACTCGCCCCGTGTGTGTTTGATATCGCCACGGTGACACGGCGGCATGGGGGCTGAACATGCCTGGCTGTACTCTGGAGCCCTCTGGCATAGAGGCCCATTACTCTGATCAGCTCCCTCACCTTTCCAGTTAAGGTCGTGTGCATCCCCTTCCTCTCGTCTTCCAGCACGCCCGTGCCCTATGGCTGTGTTCCGCGGCATAAAAACACGCAGGTAACTTACCGATCGCCCTCACCGAAAGCGGGTCGTTTTTCGAGATGGTTTGAAGTGGGCAGTTGATGATGCACAAAAGTGACGTCAGGCCCCTGGCACAGAGTGGGTTTTCGAGTCTCCACTTGTGAAAAGTATTCTTTTGGGGAAGTTGTTTGCGTGTGCTGGCTGATTGTGGCCGTGGTTTACGAGAAATCATGAGGGTTCGCTGCAAACATCCCGGGCTGATCATGCTCATCTTATTAGAGCAGGAAGCTTCTAGGGGATGTTGACGTGCACCCTGATATCTCCGGTTTATTTTCCAGCTGGTTTCCAGTTTATAATGTGGCGGCTAGTTTTGTAAATGAGCCTGTTGGCCAAAGCCAGCAACACACTCTGCTCTGTGATGGGGCAGAGACAATAGCGCCAGGGCCGGCCAAGGTGGGCAGCAATGTCAACACAGGGAAACGACGTCATATCCACTGCGTGTGTGTGATCGCTCACTGCCTCCCTCTGACAGACGGCCATGCCCGCGACCCCCCCTCCTCCTAGGATGAAAATTAATTCAAGGCATTCGGTTTTCAAATGGTTCTTATTCTACGGCTGTATTTTTTCCCTCCTCAATTGTGTTTGTTTCCTGTCTCCAGGCTATGGTGGCATGTTACCCAGGCAACGGGACAGGGTACGTGTGCCACGTGGATAACCCCAACGGTGATGGACGATGTGTCACATGCATCTACTACCTTAATAAGGATTGGGATGCCAAGGTATGTGAACTCTGCGCCTGTTGCAACCTCTCAGCGCAGTTTCCGTTATAGCTGGCCTATGTTTACATCTTCATAAACTCTCTTTCATCCGTCAACACTCTTTTTGTCATCTCAACCCCATGTTTTCTTTTTCCCCTTGTTGCTCATATGCTGTTGTGTTTATGTAGTGTGTTGATGCTCTCCGTTGTGTATGTTCTGTATTCGTTTTATCTAGTCTTGGAAGAGTCTGTTGGCCCAATTGCTGGGGGATTCGCTTGTCTTGTTGTTTTTGTGCTTCTTCTTCTTCTGTCATTTAGTGTCCTCTTGTAATTTCATTGGATGAAATTCATGAAATGTGACAAAAGTAAGCGCTACTGTAGACAGCCGTGGACTGACTGTTGGCCGTGAAGTTCCCTCTTTAATAGGACCTCCCTCTGGGGTCAGCGGCCTGATACGCTCCCTGTGTCTAGAGATGAGCCAGCCCCCGCCCGCCCAGGTGGCTGGAGTGGGTACGTGCTCCTCAGCCACTCTCCCCTGCCTGTAATCCCATTAAAACACAGGGGATCTTGCGAAGGCTAATCCAACCAGACCGGTCAGAGCAGGAAAATGAGCGTCCCCTAGCGGTCCTTACCGCGCCCATCAATCACCTCCGGGAAGGAAGCCTGCGCTCTACATGGGGCGGACAGGTGGAAGGGGACCAGGTGCTGCTAGCTGGACATCATGAGCTGCATTTCCTTTGATACTCAGAAAACGTCCTTCGAGTAGGTGAAAGGTGCACACGGCCCTGGCCCAGTCTGGACCTGTCACCGGGGGCCGTGGAGATGCGTCTGCTTCTGGTATTCTGGGGTCAAAGCGCAGGTCGTTGGTCTGGAGGAGCAGGAACTCGACCCTTGAGCAAAGGGGGAAACAACAGGATGCTGCGCATGGGGAAAGAAGGATAGAGGACTCACGAATGGCAGCAGTCGTAAAACGGTCAACGGACCGATTGTGTTTGAGTGTTGCTGCCGCTGTGTTTGTCCAGTGGAACTAGTGACAGGAAAAAGGATCGTAGGTGTGGGAGGGGCCGGCCTTTGGTTTCCCTTAAATAGTCGACCTCCAGACCCACTGAGGGAGTGACCTAATTGAAGGAAACCAATTGGCCTGTGGGAGATGGTCTAATGTCGTAAAATGTGGAAGTTCTGCTCATTGGAAATCATAAAGGTCATAATATTTCCTCTCTGTCACTACATAAAGGCCTAACATTTAGTTTTGAACTGTGAATAAAAACATTTTCTGGTTAAAAGTGTGGCCTTGCGTGTACATTTTTGTAGAATGGTTATGGTCACTCGCAGCCTAAAATCTTTCTACTTGTGGCATTCAAATAAGCCACGCTCCTAAAACTGGTTTGGCATGTACAGTAAATGTTTTAATTACCGTCTTCTCTGTGATTGGCTGTGATACTGAAGCCTTTGACGAGCGCTCTGTTATAGAATATGGTTGCCTGGATACTGAGGCTCCCGACAGGGGATGACATGGCTGTGGAATGTCCATATTCATTGTTAAACTGTCTTACCCCGTTTTCCAAAGCCCTGCTGGGGAAACCTCATGATGCCTTTTTCTATTTCATCAAAGTTCTTGGCGTTCCATGCTCATACACTAGTATTTTATTCTCCTTTTAACAGAGGCTGCTGCCTATTGGCGAGAGAATTTATTTTTAAACTAGGGAATTTTTTAACTTCCCGTTAACATCAAAGGATCATGGGATGTTTCATTGTTTTCACGCACGCCCTAAACCTATCCAAGCCACTTTCAGGCCTGCAAGGGTCAGCTGCAAAAAGGCAGTTTTGTCTAATCATGGGCTCCTAAGAGTAAACGCATGAACAGTCGGCTCAATTATCCAGCATACACCTTCTTTCTGAACTGAACTGCAGTGAGGGTTTTAGAGTCTTTGTCTATGAATTGTAACTGCTACAATGGATCAAAGAAAACATTTCTTTTGTTTTGTTTGGGGGTGGGGGTCGTGAGGCCATGTTAATTGCTCTCACAGGACCGTTACAGGCAAAGTATTCTGTAGTTAGTTGTTTTCCTTTTTATTGAGGTATTGGTCAGAGCCCTGTGGTTTAAGCTTTTGTCCGAGCAGTGAGCACACTTCTTTTTGTGAGACTGAAAGCCTTATGATTAGACCCACAAGGAAAACCAAATGGTTTTCTGCAACTTGTCTATGGAAATCCTTTTGGTTTTCTTTTTAAAGGCTTCCAATTGCAGGTAGTAGCATGGCCCCTCAGCATGCAATAGGACAGCAGAGGCAGCTCAGATAAAGTGGCGTACCTGTTGTCATCTTAACCCGCCATGTCAGCCCTTATGGTCAGTTGACATTGTGATTTTCAAAGAAAGGACACCATTGTAGGCCCGGGGGGGTGGAGGTTATGGTTTTTGGCTCTGCCGGTGTGCGTGTGAAGAGAGTGGCCTATCACACCGGCACCGTGAGAGGCGGCCGACCGCACTCACTGTAATCTGCTCTTTCACTCTCTGTGTTCTTTATCAAGGCCGTGCATTTTTCCTCTAGGTTATTCTTCCCATCCCTCCACAGGAAAGCTGTTGCCTGTGGCCGCTTCCTATCCTGACTCTCCTCCCAGTCCTCAGAGCTGGACGAGGGGCCTTTTCCCCCCCAACATTGTTGCCTTATGTGTGCAGCTTCACAAGCCCCCTCTCATCGCCATAGTTGCGCATACGATTTTAGACTTGACTGCATGTACGCTGATCAGCCACAACATTAAAACCACCTGCCTAATATTGTGTAGGTTTCCCTCGTGCCGTCAAAACCGGTCTGACCACGCGCATCAATGAGCTTTGGGCACCTATGACCCTGTTGCCGGTTCATGGTTGTCCTCACTTTGTAAACTTTGGATAAGTACTAGGTACTAACTACTGCATACCAGGAACTTCCAGCAAGACCTGCTGTTTTGGAGATACTCTAACCCAGTCTAGCCATCACAATTTGGCCCTTGCCAAAGTGCAATCCTTATGCTTTCCCATTTCTCTTTCTTCCAACTCATCAACTTCAAAAACTGACTGTTCACTTGCTGCCTAATATATCCCAGCTCTTGAGGGGTGCCATTGTAACGAGATGATCGATGTTATTCACTTCACCTGTGAGTGGATTTATTGTGGCTTGTCAGTGTATATCTTCTTAACTTTTTGATCTGGATTTTATCTTTACTAGCTATGATTTTGATGGTCTAGGTTGTGATAGAACAAGGCTTTAATTGCCTATTTGTTTATTTTTTTGCTCTTCTCCCGTAGGAACATGGTGGGCTTCTCCGGATCTTCCCTGAGGGGAAGGCCCAGTTTGCAGACATTGAGCCCAAGTTTGACAGGTTGCTGCTGTTCTGGTCGGACAGGCGGAACCCTCACGAGGTGCAGCCGGCCCACGCCACCAGGTCAGCCACAATCTCCACTTCACAAGCACTCACAAACACACCCCAACGCAACCTCTTTCTCCCTCCTTATCTGGAGTTTACAATGGCTTCCTCTTTCTCAGGTATGCAATCACTGTGTGGTATTTTGACGCAGACGAGCGAGCCAGGGCTAAAGAGAAATACTTGACAGGTCGGTGTTTGCTTTTGTTTTTCCATTGTGTTTTGGCATGTTTCATATACTAGCCCTTTTGCAAACTACTTCCTGACCACTCTCTGTCTCTTTCTGTCTCTGTCTCTGTGTGTTACCAGGTGCTGGGGAAAAAGGAGTGAAAGTTGAGCTGAACAAACCATCTGATCCCAGCTAGCCCAAGCCTCCTCTGACAGCCATGATATGCTCTGTTCTGTAAGAATAGCTTCAAACAGAGAACATGCTTGCGTGCGTGGCAGAAAAAGACTGCACCAGTGGGCGGGAGATACATGGTCATGGACAAAGAAAAACAAATACTCTTGTGATTTTGTTTTCCTTCGGTCACCGTGGAACATGGTGCACCCAACTGACCTTGAATGTGATGTCATTGTACTGCAAGGGACTGTCCTTTCTTCCTTTTGGCCTTCCCAGTTAAGAATGCTTACATAAAAGCTAACATTTTAGATAATTACACAGAAATCAAGTCCAGAGAGACTCTGTTCTTCATCTGTTATTTTACATATTCATTTTGCAGTTAATTCCTTTAAGGTACAGTGTTCTGCATACGCTTGTTGTGTTAATGCTTTTCACTTGGAATCATCTGTTCTTTGCAACGGCGCTTCAGTTTTGGATGACAAGGAATGATTTGAATAATTAAAAAAACACTGTTCTGAAAGTGAATCTATTTTTTTGTTAGTTTATAAAACGTCGAGGTCTATGTCACCATGTTTATTTATTCTTTTTAGTTGTGTACCCTCCATGAAACCTTTTAATCTCAGTTTATAGTATCATGCTGCCCTCTGCTGGAGGTTACATGAGGTAAACAGTGGGAGCAAGGCTTTTCTACACTGCTCCAAAAAATTAAAGGAACACTTTTTAATCAGAGTATTGCATCAAGTCAATTAAACTTCTGGGATATTGATCTGGTCAGTTAAGTAGCAGAGGGGGTTGTTAATCAATTTCAGCTGCTTTGGTGTTAATGAAATTAACAACAGGTGCACTAGAGGGGCAACAATGAGACGACCCCCAAAACAGGAATGGTTTTCCAGGTGGAGGCCACTGACATTTTTTCCCTCCATCTTTTCTAACTGTTTTTCACTAGTTTTGCATTTGGCTAGGGTCAGTGTCACTACTGGTAGCATGAGGCGATACCTGGACCCTACAGAGGTTGCACAAGCAGTCCAACTCCTCCAGGATGGCACATCAATATGTGCCATTGCCAGAAGGTTTGCTGTGTCGCCCAGCACAGTCTCAAGAGCACGAAGGAGATTCCAGGAGACAAGCAGTAACTCTAGGAGAGCTGGACAAGGCCGTAGAAGGTCCTTAACCCATCAGCAGGACTGGTATCTGCTCCTTTGTGCAAGGAGGAACAGGATGAGCACTGCCAGAGCCCTACAAAATGACCTCCAACAGCACCACTGGTGTGAATGTCTCTGACCAAACAGTCAGAAACAGACTTCATGAGGGTGGCCTGAGCGCCTGACGTCTTCTAGTGGGCCTTGTGCTCACTGCCCGGCACCGTGGAGCTCGATTGGCATTTGCCATAGAACACCAGAATTGGCATGTCCGACACTGGCGCCCTGTGCTTTTCACAGATGAGAGCAGGTTCACCCTGAGCACATGTGACAGACGTGAAAGGGTCTGGAGAAGCCATGGAGAACTTTATGCTACCTGTAACATCGTTCAGCATGACCGGTTTGGTGGTGGGTCAGTGATGGTCTGGGGAGGCATATCCATGGAGGGACGCACAGACCTCTACAGGCTAGACAACGGCACCCTGACTGCCATTAGGTATCTGGATGAAATCCTTGGACCCATTGTCAGACCCTACGCTGGTGCAGTGGGTCCTGGGTTCCTCATGTGGCGAGAGTATGCAGGCAGTTCCTGGAGGATGAAGGAATTGATACCATTGACTGGTCCCCACGCTCACCTGACCTAAATCCAATAGAACACCTCTGGGACATTATGTTTGGGTCCATCCGACGCCACCAGGTTGCACCTTAAGTTGCAAGGAGCTCAGTGATGCCCTGGTCTAGATCTGGGAGGAGATACCCCAGGACACCATCCGTCGTCCAGTAGGAGCATGCCCTGACGTTGTCAGGCATGCATACATGCATGTGGGGGCAATACACAGTATTGAGTACCATTTTGAGTTGCTGCAATGGAATTTTAGCGAAATGGACCAGCCTGCCGCATCATTATTTCGCTTTGATTTTCGGGGTGTCTTTGCATTCAGCCCTCTGTAGGTTGATAATTTTCATTTCCATCAAACGATGCGGCATCCTTTCGTTGCTAACACATTACCCAGTTCATATCAGTATAGATATCCAGCATGATTTTTTTTTATCCATTGAGATCTGATGTGTTTTCAAAGTGTTCCTTTAATTTTTTTGAGCAGTGTATAAACAGTACACACCATAAAGCTTAGTCTTAGTATTTTGAATATTGAAAAGTCTAGTTCTGGGATGGCCTTCTTCGGGTCGGTAAAATTAGGAAATATTAAAAAAATTTGCGGTGAATTACGGCCAGATAATATCCGTAGCCAATGTTACCAATAATTCCTTCCTACCTGAAATAGCCTGTATAACACGGACAACGAAGCAGTGGGAAAAATAATGATAGTTGCGGTCTCAGCGAACTCCACATTGTGTAATGCACAACAAAAGAAGGCTATATGAAAACGCCAATCGGCTAACTGGTGAGTTAATTAATTTATGGTTATGGCTGTACTAAGGCAGGTTTAAACTAGTCTAATGTTAAGACTATAGGTAAACTGAACTACAAGGCGGTCTATAGTGTTTTTACTTTCGCAGTTGAGTAGGCCTAAATGATGAGAAAGAAGGCATTCAAAAAACAGACCTCGCGGTTTAAGAAGTAATGTAGTCAATATGCATTAAACAATTGAATTACAATTACATTTTGTTGAGGAAATATTTAATAACAATTATTGTCCTCTTAGAGATGCTTCGGCCAGCTTGCATATTTTGTATTTCAAAGAGTAAACACTTCTCTTTGTTTCCTATAAACTTTACATAATTTATATTCTTTAAAGTTTTCGAAATGTAAATATAATCTTAGTAACAGATATCAATATAATGTACAATATATGTCAATCTTTTAACTCTAGGTAAACAACAAACTGTTTTTTGGGGTAACACTCGCAGTCCCCAGCGCAGACATAAGGCGCTGCTCTTGCGTACGGTGATTGGTGTCAGTCAAACAAACTATGGCCTTCTTTGCTTAAACATAGCAGTGCATATTTTTTCGCCTAACAATTTATCCGAGTTACGCAGTTCAGTTAACGCTGTTGCCGTCCGTTGCAGATCCGGAATGTGTAATGTTACTCTGCATAGACCATTATCAATCATTATGTCTACAAACAAAAAACATGTTTCTATGCGGTTACGTTATGCATAGAACCCTAAATAAAACACACATAAGCAAATACATAAGACATTTTATATAAAGGTGTACTTGTGACCATATGAAAGACATAAATACATATTACGTACAAAAGTTTTGAATTATATGTAGCAGTTGGATCAATACAGTGCAAACAATGAAAGTATAGGATATGAATTAATACAATTGTACAAAGAGTGTGCAATATCGTATTCCAAGAGATCTCCTTCATCTTAGTACTGACCATGAGAACACTATGTTAAGACAAGACAAAATAAGTCAAAGGTGAAAATACAATGTTTAAAGTCCAGGGTGATATTTACCCCTATGTTCCTACTTGTGACCAACTCAGAGGTCGTCAAAGAAAGCAGCTATGTGCAAAATGAGTCTTGTGTCAGAGCCAATAAGGTTACTCCTGTCAGTAATGGTTGAGCTCCTCAGGGCGAGGATGCATGTCATAAGGCTCTTCCCCTCCTATGTATGCTGTGATGCTGCTGCTCTGACTCCCCCAGTCATAACTATCAGCAGTCACACTGCAAAGGAAAAGGCAAATGTATCGGTATATCTATTACACAACACATTCATTCTCTGAAAACACTTATCATGAGAACACATGACCGTAATGTAATGTAACATGCGCGTTCCCTATTTACCTCGCTTGGATGTTTTGAGGGATAATACTCCATGCCAGGTCATCATCACTGTCATATCTCCTCGGGTTGTCAAAGAAGTAAGCCCTCGACGAAAAAACATGACCTGGGATGGCAGTGCCACTCTACAGGAAAGCAATAACACAAGACAGGCAGTTTGTTGAGTTTGAGTGAAATATAGAATCCCTAGTCTATGCAGTGTGAAGCCCACAGGTAAAAACAAAAATAGTTATATTTGATCTTGTTCCCCAAAAAATTATTTTGCAATAAAGCCACAGTTCCTCACCCTATCCTGAGCAGGCTGCCGTACTCTGAAGAAGAAGACCACTAGAGATGTAGGAAGCAGTTCCCACACAAATAGAATTATTCCAAATACAATGTAGCCTGCATCACCTAGAGTTGACCGTAAATCTGCCTGTGAGGAAATAATTTAACGTCACATGTTAGCACGTTAGGCCTTTTTATAGCTGCAATTCATTACCATGCACGCTATAGTTTTCAACCCAGCGCCTGTGTAATAAGACACGATTTGTGAAAGAAAAGGGAAAGCACGGGACTTTAGTTGCATTACCTGATCTGAAACATTGTACCAGTCATAGTCAAAGGAGTTGATGCTCTTTATGTTAGAGAGGGCTAGAACCACCAAATTGTAGCATGCCCGTGACGTGTACAAGAGAATGACCGTGGTTCCTATTACAGTCACCTGGCACACTGATGTTCCCTGCAAAGAAAGAAGGATAAGTAAGACAATTTAAACGAACTGTGACTTAGATTCACATATGTGTTCAGATGGCATTCAATCTTTTTTCAATTGTGAGTTGAATCAGCAAGTGAATGACCAC
Source organism: Galaxias olidus (assembly GCA_026901105.3). Lineage (NCBI taxonomy): Eukaryota > Metazoa > Chordata > Actinopteri > Galaxiiformes > Galaxiidae > Galaxias > Galaxias olidus. The sequence continues at coordinate 316,555 of JAPMUY010007482.1, read as the reverse complement.
CCTTCCTTGTTGATAACCTTAGATCGTATGTGTACAACAATAAATAGTTCCGGCACAAGACAGGTCCAGTTTTGCCAGGGTGGTCTAAACATGCTTAAACTTCAAAATATGTGGAAGTTCAGTCTCACAACTTTAAATACAATTTAAATAGCATTCATTACACACACCACTTTTAATTTGAATGAAACACATAACATTTATTGTCTTCTGGTCAAAGCCTTTATTTAATAATTCTTCTCTTGCCTTGGATTCAAGGTAGATGTTGGCCAGTGACATTTTGGCGATCTTGTAGAGGCAGACAGAGAGGGAGACAGCACAGAGGACAAAGAGACTGTCGTTGATGGCCACCCTCACTAGCACGATGGTCTCGGCCTGGGCAGAGGTCATCCTCACAAGCAGTGCGCAGGTCAGGTTCACCAGCAGGAACACCAGGCTGATGAACATGAACAGGAGGTACAGGGGTAACCTGGAAGGGATGGAGGGAGAAAAGAGGCTTAAGTCATTGTACTGTTTACTTTTTTTAAATGTGTAAAGTACTTAAAACATTCCCGTTATATCTGTATGAATGTTTTTCAACTTTGATATAGTGACTAAATGTAACGTAAGCATGAAAAGAATACGATATGGTGAATCATTTTAATTGAACCTGAGATCTGGTCTATTTTACATGTTTAGCTTTGTATGTTGTGGATTTTTGTCACTAATGTCTTACCTGTACTTCAGAAGCTCTGGTGTGTACTTGGACTTTGCCTTAAACACAACCTGTTGGGAAAAAGTATGCCATAAAAGTTGTATTGTACAAATTTGTAACATCATTTGAGTAGACACTAGACAGTCAGGTTCACTTCTGTTTTTTCTCAGTTGAATAGTTGAACCCAGTCTTTTGAAACAGGAACCTTTAGATTGAAAATAGCAGCTATCAAAATGTTGACACAGTTGCTAGGCAGGCACTATGCAGGTGTGGAGTGTGTTGAGTTTCCCTATTGTTACTTGCAAATTGCAGAATAAAGTACTAGGAAAGGCAAATTTATTTGTATAGCATACTTCATACACAGCCAATTCAAAGTGCTTTACAAAATGCAAGCAGGCTCATACAAAGTAAGGAACAACAATAAGGATCAAATAAAACAGTTACGTTATGCTAAGCAAGAATGCAGTTATAGAACTATTCAGCAAGAAACAATCGACCACATTTTATTAGATCAATAAGTGATTTCAATATTGTATGAGCTAAAATTACGTTTTAAATAAGAAACATTAAAGGCAAAGGATTATTTGGATTATGTGTTTAAAGTTAACAAAGCATAACGTATTTAACCACCTAAATCTCGTACCTGACTGAATACAGTAGCTTGATAAATAAAATGTGTGGTGCATATTGTAGATAAAAAACTGAATTAAAATGTTCCTTGTCTATTTTTCCACACCAAATGGTCAGAGGAAGACAAAATGGTAGAATTTGCCCACACAGCAAAAAAAAGGGTCTTCTCTCTAAGCTTACTTAGCATAGGAGAAGCAGCTGCTCGTGCATAACAATTGCCAGAGAACTTTCCAGACTCTGTTCTCAGAATGCTACGGTCCTCGGGACAGTGCGGGGTCCAGGAATGACCGTAGATTCACAAGTACGGGCCCACTCACCTGTACAAAGTAGAGGTTCATGAGGCTGAGGGTGAAGAACTGCAAGCACACCGGGAAGCAGTAGAGCAGCCAGAACGGGAAGGGCCCCAGCATGTTGGCAGTCACAAAGTTTCTGAAGTAGAAGGAGAAGAGCACCACCCGCAGCGCGGCCCACAGCAGGCACAGGAACAGGAACACCGTCTGGTAGCTGAAGCGCTTGTGTCGGTAGCGCAGGACCAGCCACAGCTGGGCGTACACGAACACAAAGAGCAGAGAGTAGAAGACCGTGTAGACCACCGTAAGCCCTAGCTTGACGTAGGGAGGCACGGCCGGGCTGAGGGTAGGGGGAGGCAGAGACTCGTTACCCGGCGACAGCTCCCTCACCGGGGCCTCCATGGCTGCTGCTGCTGCTGCTGCTGCTTCTGCTGCTGCTGCTCCCCGGCTGAGGGGGAAGGAAGCTGAGCGTCTCCCTCCCGCTGCTCTTCTTACAGAACCTGCCTCTGCCTCGCTCGCTCTGTCTCCGCCACGGCCCTTTCACACATGGGTTGCTGTCACGCCTGACAGAGCAGCGGAGAGAGACGGAGAGAGCGGAGAGAGGGTAGCGGCGGGGAAAGAGAGGGTGTGAGCCGGGGCTGTCAGGAGCTGCGAGCAAAGAAGAGCCGTGGAAAAGAGCAGGGGGAAGAAGAAAAAAAAAAGGGAAAAGCAGGGCTTACTTCCTGCTGCTGCGCCGTGTGTGCCAGAGGCTGAGGCACATGATCATTGTTGAGAATGAGCCGTCTGTCAGTGAGCAGTGGGCCGAGCCTGCTGTCGTGCTGTAGGCTGTGAGATCAGAGCCTGGGCCGGCCCCCCTATCCCTTACGTTAGGCTGTGAATCAGCTGACGCACTCTACTGTACCTTTGACCCTCCGCTGGGGCTTCCCATGCACCCTTGTCATCCTCCCTAGGGAGTCTTACCCGCTGCAGATTGCTTTATAGCGAAATAAATAAAAACGTTTCTCTTACAAAATATCTATCTCTATAAGCCTTTTAACATAGTTGGTAGGGATATTTTAATTGTGGTAATTACAGTAAGGATGACTGTTTACTGTGCAACTGTACTCATGTTTCCCCCAAGCCTCTGAATCAGAATCACGATCGTAGAGACAGACTGGTTCCACGGGTCGTACTGGGAGAGAGAGAGTTTATTATGCCAACACACAGGATTCTGGTAGCTGGGTGGCTAGTTATTTTGGTTTCACATGACTGGGGCATGAGAACCCTCCAAAAAAGTCAAGATGGAGGGGGGTCACTACAGCTCTCCTTTAACCCCATCATCATCATGTTGTTGTTTTTTTACATGGAGACTTTATATGTTGTTTTACTGAATATATATGAAAAACTAACAGATAGTAAATCACGTGCTTCTCTTGAGACTTCAGGAGAAATGTTGTGGTCACAATGACAAGGGGCTTTGGTTTCCTCAAATCCTACATGCACACTTACTCTTTTGGTCAATCCTTCAAAAGAAAAAGGTTCATGCCTGACCAAAGAGAAAAAGAAAAAGCTAGAACCGGAGTGGAAATGAGTCACAGATGATAGCATGAGGTATGACATACAAAGGAAGTCAATGTAAATCATGAGTCGACAAAACAGGGATGTTATGTCAACATAAGATCACAACCCAACGGTTACCAGGCAATGTTTAAAAAAACTGATTCAGAAATTGAATGTCACTGTTAGTGGCAGTAGTGATCTCAAGCTGAACATCCCATTAGTTACAAGAGCCTCCACAGATAAGTCAACATTTCACTTTAATCGCCACACGTCAACATTTCACATTGTCTCATACTTAAAAATAAAACCTCACACTGAGCAGGGTGTTCAGAAAGGGTGAATTAAATATTTATACATTAATAAAACACTTTGAAATAACCTCAATAACAACAATGCTTAACCAGCCACCACACATTTGACCTATTTTTCTCTCTCTGTTGGAGACACATCTGTTGACACATCTGCAACCCTCTGCCAATATGCTAATATACACAGCTAATAAAAACACGTGTCAGTCACTTACTGTAACTTCTAACTACGCTTGGTGTGCTGAACTGTGTCTGATCCACTACTACAGACTGTATGTGGAGATGAATAGCTGCAGGGGACTATATATCTGTGGGATGGCATGTTAAAATAATGTATATTCCCTGCAAGATATGGCTTTCTTAATTTGCTTGTCTACCGCAGTTACTAAACTTGACCACGAGATGGCACTACTTAACTGTTCAATGAGTAGACTACACATTACAAAGCTGTCTGGGACCTCTCCTGTAATTGCCTGTGCATTGAGTTGATACAAAATTATGTTGAGTTATATTTTTAAAAAAAAATTTTCTATTAGAGAGAGAGAGAGGGTACGGAATTCATTGAAGGCCATTTGTATCAGGTAGTTTCCCTTACAATGAATATCCATAGAGGAAAACGCAGACAGTGTGTTTGTTTATTTGTGTGTGTGTGTGTGTGTGTGTGTGTGTGTGTGTTTTCTGTCACTCTCTCTCTCTGTGTGCGTGTGTGTGTGTGTGTGTGTGTGTGTGCGGGCGGGCGGCAGAGGCCAATCTTAATTTTGAGGTGGTCTATGCAGCAAATGATTTATTTGGTCAGTTGACAGAAAAGGCCCTATTCCAACAGTTTGTGTGGCATGCTTTATCTGGCAATTAGGTCAAAAATAACCACGAGTTCCTCCATTCAGATTTACCAGTGTGCCCCTCATTATCCCAGCTAGGGTAGAGTTCGATACCAATTGCGGCATGCTTCAAATGATTAGGATATGGTACAGTGACTTGTGATATTGTCCAAAGTTTACACAATGTTCCAATAAAAGTGGGTCAGAGGTCTTTGGTGCCAGAAACTGGTCCTTTCTCCAAAGGGACACCAGTGCTCAGATCTCCGTAATGGAGGCTCAGCATAGTGCTGTCCTCTTGGATACACTGTGGAGACCTCAAACATAGCGGCCTATGTGAGAGATTATTCAAACTGACTTCATCTGCTTGAATGGATAACCTGACCAGTATACTCAATGTACTAGAATGCAAGAATACTATTTATTTTTATTTTACAGGTTAGTTTTATTGAGATTCAGAATCTCTTTTGCAAGAGAGACCTGGCCAAAAAAGCAGCACATAAAACGTTTCACACACTATTAAATTACATATCAAATCAATCACAAGTCTAAGTTATTAATGCAAGCACGCATGCAATGTTAAAATATAGGCCACAAAATTGCTACGTATGGTTACTTTAAAGGTAATTTAAAAAGGTGGTTTTTCAGGTCCCAAAATTCCACTACATATTTTGTATAAATCATGGTCTAGCACTCCAAATGGCTTTTTTATTTATTTCCTTGTCTACTCTACCATCAAAACATCATGAAATATAAACAGGCAATACTATAGAATACTTGTATGTAATGTTCCCAATAAAAAAGGAAGCATGATTACATGCAGCTTCATACTGTTGTAATATGCAAATGCACATTCTCCACTCCAATATCTAGAGCCGAATGGCCCTGTACATATAACCTAACAACAACAGTTAGACAACATGATGTATAGCTTAAAGTATTATCTTTCTCTGACAGTCATTTTTAATTGAAGATATTCTCTGTGCTTCTCCCAACTCCGCCCAACTACCCTTTCAACTTACTCTGAACTCTATCGGCGCTTTTTTCTGCGTTGAGGCTACTTCTGCGCCACTGTCCCGGCTTTACCTAGCGTTAAGGTGAGCTGCACAGCAGTGAATAATACAGGGGCAATATGGGGTGGAACAGACCAGGTTGGTTTATTTATTTAGCATTTATTGGGCTGGTTGTGCCAATCGTACACTCTATCTCACGGGGAGAGCTATTTCCTTTTGGACTAAGGACGAGCGACCAACTTCTGGAGTCGGGGAGTGACCGGACGCACCGACTAGAATTGGATAAACCAGTTCTGTTTTACGATGGACACTTTGAAAACATCTATGTAAGTTTACAAAACCAACTTTACTATTTAAAACACAGGAAATATACTTGCAACCTGGTACTGATATACAGCTTGCGCAATTACGCATTCCTTCGTCACGGGGCGTTAATTTACCCAAAAAGTCAAACGTATGTTTCCAATTTATCAGTTTATCCTTAACATAACTAACATGCAGACATGATGGAATGTTGCTGTAATGTTGATCTCTGTAAATGTGCTGTCATTGCGAGAGAAAAAAAAAAATCATAAACCAAATCTTGCTGCAACTCTTTTTCAAAGTGGGATGCATGTGAACCCCCATACCAACACACTATGTTTCCCATGGTAATTCGTTTAAGGAGTAATTTAAGACCGGATACACTAAAGTACATAAAATTAATTGTAGCCAATTATGAAAATATTTAGTGGTAAAAAAAGTAAAACGTGTACAATTAAAGTGCCATTATTTCATTTTGGCCAAACATTTTCGCTTTCTTCCATCTGGACCACTCCGCCTATAAACTTCTGAGCAGTTTTTGTTTCACTGTATGAGTTCTTGAAGTTTCTGTCCGTCTCACTCATTATGGTGTTAGAGATGGATCGTTGATGAAAACGAGCCTGTTATTACTCACAGTAAATAATTCCTTCACTCAAACTGACCCCAAAAAAACTGAAATAAGCCCTAGTACTTTAATGGGCCAAATCATTACTTTTAGATCAACTAGTTGCCTCAATTCAATTGCCATAGCATTAGGGTAACATTGGGCAAAGGGTCCTCTATTGTGGTGGACAAACAAATAGCCCATTATCTCCTAGGATTCTCCTTCTCAAAACAGAAATGCTGTGTAGTTGCTCTAATTGGGCTGTATGTTATGTAGACTGGCTATCAGAAAACTCTTTATAGAAAAGCTTTTTCTTGTGAAAAAGGGACTTTTCTCTACAATGAGCCAATGGGATTTGCCATATATTACAATTACAAAATAGTGTATTATAAAATTCTTATCAAATAAAAATAACCTATTTAAATTGTCTGAGTTTTAACTGCCCATTTCCATTTAAATCAGTCATACAATATTGAATGCCAGTTGAATAAAGAAGGGACAGCATTTTGCATATCAGTGATGCAATAATTAATTTGTGGAAGTCACGGAGCTTATTACTCAAACAGGCTTAATCATTCCTTTGAAAAATAATATAAATTGATCAATCCGAAAACATTGACAGAGCTGCCTATGCCCTGTAGAGAAATGTAATTGGTTTGGGGTGAGACAGGGTAACTTGTACAGCCAGAGAAACATCCTACTTAAAAAAACTGTTCAACGGTCCGGTTTCTCGTTTTGAAAAATTATAATAACAAAGAATAAATCTTGTGACATCTCAAACATGGTCAACATACACTCTGTTTATGTAGGTCTCTGTGGCCCTTGCCCGGAATAGTGTTTTTTGCTAGTCAGGAAGTGGAGCAGTCCCGTAACAAGCATGTGTTTTTGACATGAGCCAAAAAATTTTACAAGCTGTGCCTGTATTTACATTTTTTTTCAAAGTGTGTGAAATAGTGAGTTACATGCCATCTTGTTTTTTCATTAGAGCATTTTTAAGGAAATGCCGGCGACTAGGATCACTAACCCAATGAGTTTGAAATAAAGATCAAAGAGGGTCAAATGAGAGTGCGAGACAGTTGTCAGTTTTGCTGGTTTTTTTCACGTTTTATTTAAAGGGACTTTTTAAAATCGAAGCTTTTGCTATGTGACCTGTTAATTATTCGCTTGTGGGTTGTGATTTTCAGATAAATACCAATGGCTTTGTTGCCACAGAACAGCCGTCTGCGGAGTCGAGCTACCTAAGTAAGATGCCCCCCAGTTTTGGAATGATTGCAGCTCTGCAAGGGGACCTGGTCACAGGGGCGAGTACGGCCAAAGTGTACTTCCGCCAGGATACCAGTTTTGCCACACTGCAGAAAGCGGCTGAGCACATCAACAGGGCTTTCCCAGAGGGTGACGAGGTGGAGCCCACCCACTGTGTTGTGGTTACCTGGCTAGACATGGCTCCCCTTGAAGAAGAGGCTACATACGGTCTACCTGACAAGGTCATCTTAACTGACTTGGGCCTTAATACATGTTGGAGTAATTACAAAATTTAAATAATTTTTATATAGTTTTGATAGTAATTTAGCTTAACACTTCAATGATGATTTATTACTGTGTATATGTGAAAATTGACCACACAGACAAATACCTACCAGCTTGTGATTGCCTCCATGAAGACTGTGTCCTATGCCATCCTACTCTACCCAAGGGATGGAATACAGTTTGCTTCAACGCCTATAATGGATAGTAGTCAGACCATGCATGCTGGCTTCAGTAAGGGTATGGTGAAGGGCTACTTTTACTCCAGCCAGGGACCTTACTACCGCATCACCACTGAAGATGAATCCTCTGTTAGGGCTCTGTCAGAGTAAGCTGCAAGGCCCTAAACTCGCTTCTCTGAGCATTGTGATGATTTAGAGCCTGTAAAAGGCCCTTTGACCTCTAATACCTTTTTTTTCTCTCTTCAGGGAAACAAACTCTGGCCTGCGAGGTGTGTGGGTTTATGAGATTGGCACCTCCCCCTCCTTCTCCAAAATAGTGCCAGGTGAGGTGACCGACCTGCCAATTGAACCTCCTGGCCAGAGGGCCCGTGGGGAACAACAGAGGGTTGAGGACCCTCCCTATGAACCTGAGGACCCCCACGGTGGACAGGTCTTAGTTCATAACGTCCAGTTCAGGCCTCATCAGCCCCAGTACCCCCCAGAAGACCCTCAGGTGGTGGAGGTGGAGGATGGAGACATTGATGTAGATGGTGGGTTCACCGCAGGAGGGAACTGAATCCTCCACTCTATATCAACAAATCACTGTCGTCATCTGACATCTTCGTCATCTTCCTCTTCTTGCAGTGTTCTCGTACAACTTTGAGACATGTGCTATCGGCCGTAAGAAATGCTCCACTTTTGCTGACTGCAAAGACTACTCTACGGGTTACTGCTGCCACTGTAGACCTGGTTTTTATGGGAATGGAATTCAGTGTGTTGCAGAGGGTAAGTCTCCGTATTCAGCAGTAGGATTGGATTGGATCTTACGCGATAATTAATAATATGTAATACGTTGTTCTTCACAGGAAAGCCACAAAGGATGAACGGTAAAGTGAGTGGAAGAGTGTATGTGGGAAACTCTCAATCCGCAGTGGAATTCAGCAACAAAGACCTTCATTCCTATGTGGTGGCCAATGATGGCCGTGCCTATGTGGCAATCAGTGACATCCCCGCCAGCCTTGGCCCCTCCTTTCAGCCCCTTTCGGCCCTGGGCGGGGTGATCGGCTGGGCCTTTGCTTTGGAACAACCCGGCTTCAAGAATGGCTTCAGCATTATTGGTAAGACCCAGAGGTTCGTTTTCCATTGTTTTATGTAATGTTACATGGTAAAGAAACTACAGGTCTCATAGGGTCCTTTCGTTGGTTTACGCCACTGTATTGATGAGTCAGTATACCCTCTCTATGTTTTTAGACATGAGTCACAGCTGTTTATACTCTTGCGGGCCAGTAGGAGCTGCACAGCTGCAGTTCCACTTACTCGGTACAGCTGCTGCCAAGATGTCCTCATCTGAATTCCCCTCAAATTACCCCGGACAGAACAGACAACAGGGGGCCAAAGTTCGCTCGGGGACTATCGTGTTTTCATTCGTTTTGGAGTGACCCCGTTCTCTCTTTTTTTTCTCAAACTCTCTCTCTCTCTTTTCTCTCTCTCTCTCTCTGCTGTGTAGGAGGGGAGTTCACGAGGCAGGCAGAGGTAACCTTCCAGCCAAGCAACGAGCGGCTGACCATCAAGCAGGAGTTCAAAGGCATCGACGAGCACGACCACCTGGTGGTCAGCACCACACTGGAGGGCCGGCTTCCTGAGGTGCGCCGGGGCTCCACCGTGCAGGTCGACCCTTACTCCGAGATCTACCAGTACAGCAGCAACAGTAAGACTGCTGCTCCGGCCAATACACACCTCACACTTCAAATCAACGAAGGCAAATAATGAAACACAATGAAAGCTTTTCTTGCAGTATGTCTTCATGGTGTCTTAAAGAAAGTGTGGTAAAGATCATGGACATTATTCAATTCCAAGCCGGTGTTTATTTTTGGATCCCATGAAATGAATCATGGGTATGGGAATAGCGGTCTCTGTTTGTTTTTGTTGATAAAGCTGGGCTCTTTGTCTAGACTTCACGCTGTTCTTAACCCTGTAAGTGTCTCACCCTGTAGTGATCACATCCTCCTCCACGCGGGACTACGTGGTCAGCCTGGAGGACGGCTCCACCGTGACTAGGAGCTACCAGTGGCGCCAGACCATCACCTTCAAAAGCTGCCAGCATGACGAGGCGTCGCGGGCAATCCTGCCCACCCAGATGCTCAGGGTGGACCAAATCTTTGTCATGTACGACGCCAACAATGAGCTCATGCGCTACGCGATGAGCAACAAGATCGGGGATATCAGCGGTGAGGTGGAGGTTATGCTTGCCCTTGTAGCTTTCCTGTTATGGCCTGACTTCCCGTCCATCCTGCTTTGCATCACAAACGGGGCGTGTCTCTCCTTACACCGAGCGTTCTGCCTTAGGATTTGGGAGGATACCTAGGCATATCAACTTTTTTCGAAACCCTCTTGATGTTGTCTGTTTTCAGGAGTGCAGGCCGAGGAGAATCCCTGCTTCACAGGAAGACATGGCTGTGACACCAACGCTGCCTGTCGGCCGGGACAGGGCACCCAGTTCACCTGTGAGTGTGCTACTGGCTTCAGAGGAGATGGGCGCTCATGCGACGGTATGTCAAACATATGGATTACTATGAGGGGCATTGAGTAAAGACTTCAATTCATAAATACTTTTATAAATAAGGCATACAAATCAAAAAAACAAATCAAACATTCTTGATGTATTTGTGTATTTCTTTGAGTTGCACATCGTTGCCAGGGCCAGAAGCATTTTTGCTTAATGGTAATTATAGATTTGGGTCTGATTTTAGGATTTACAAAAATACGTGTTTTTATAGAGATGGGCTAGTGTAACACATTCTTTATTCTTTTTACCCAAAGACAAATCAAGTCTTTCCATAGCAATCATTCAATTTCCTATCATATCTTTTTGTAATCCCTTCCTTCCTGAGGAACTGAGTTCTCCTCAGCAATCTAAACAGATCCCATCTCTTTCCCCCTCTGAATAGGAGCTAGCAAGCGAGCTAAACAAGGAATCAAAGGTTGAGACATGCAGTGTGGCCTCTATTCCCGCCCCATGTCCTACATGGAGGGGTTTTTATTTTGGCTAGGGACAAGACAGGAAGGCCTTGAGGCCACATCCAGTAGTAGGAGAACGGATGTTTTACAGACACAGGAAAGATGCAATCTCTAAACATTTGAAGTTGGAGAGGCTGATTAGGCTCTCCTCTATGTTCTGTATCTGATAGTGAGCATCAATGAACAGCATGTGATTGACAATTATAACTTCCAGCGTCATGTCATGTACAAATTCAGTCTCTAATCCATGACAAACATAAAATCATATTACCTGCTTTGTTTTGTAATCTACATAGGTAATAAAAAGGGTAGAGGGTACAACATACTGCACCTCTGAACCATTAAGCTGTATATTCTTTTGTAAACTGCTAAAATATATTCTCCTCAGACATTGACGAGTGCAGAGAAACCTCTCAAGTCTGTGGCTCCCATGCCATCTGTAACAACCAGCCTGGAACATTTCGTTGTGAGTGCTTAGATGGCTACCAATTCGGCAATGATGGGCAGACTTGTATCGGTAAGTGCGTGCTTGTGTGTATAAAACATTTTGCAAATATTGATGCAAATGTGAAAACGAGAATGACTAATTTGTGTCTTGCTTGAAAGGGTACTGCATACTGCACATCTAAATCATTTTGCTGTATATTTTTGGGACTCTGCTAAATTTACATCAGTATCAAATATCGTATTGCCATTTCTAGTCATTATCAAGAAAGTAATGGATGTCACCTTAGCACAGAGACAAATGTGTACAATGTATGCATGTTTGTAAAACTCTCTTTTTTTTGTCAAGTGACTATTATACTTATTGACTCGGATTAACCTTGTGCATCTTCTCCAGAGGTGAACCGGCCGGTGGACCATTGCTCGGCTGGCACCCATAACTGTGACATCCCTGAACGTGCTCATTGCAGTTACACAGGGGGCTCTTTCTTCATCTGCTCCTGTCTCACAGGATTCATCGGCGATGGACGAAACTGTCAAGGTAACGCCCCTAAAGTGACCTTGGGCTCGGATACAACTGCAGCATCAGCAGAGTAAACTTTGCTGCTGAGACAGCTTACACTACTCTGAGCCTGGTGTAAATACTTGGGGTAGAGCTGCAATAGTGGTTCTGGAACCTCTTTGGCACTGTTCCACTTGAAATTGTTTATAGAGGGAAATGTTTACTTTTATTAATGAAAACGTGTAGATGACACTAGTTATTGTTTAGCACTAGTTTGGGGAATTGAATAGTGAAATATGAACAGTTTGATTTATAATACATCTGTATAGACCCCGACTTTAAGATGACAAACTTTGCCAGCTACCAGCAACACTCTTTTTATTTTCCATACAGTCCGTACCTTCCTAGGCCTTGTTCTGATCTCTTGGCATGTTTTCAGAATTTCCTACAACTCTACATCCCTTTTAAGCCTAGGTTTTAATGTGACTTAATTAGGTCGTTTACATTTTTTTAAACACACCAGGTGGGACATTTAGAAGATGGCTGATCTTTACTGACCTTTGAATTCTACTTTTTCTCATGCCTTTCCTATTATACTAAAACTTTAACACCTTCTTTGACTGTTGCCTGCAGATACAGATGAGTGCCAGCAAGGGAGGTGCCATCAGGACGCTGTCTGTTACAACTCTCAGGGATCCTTTACTTGCCAGTGCAAGCCAGGTTTCTATGGCGATGGGTTCTACTGCTCCTCAGGTAAGTCACTTCCGTCTGTCACAAAAAACAGAGCTCTTTGCTCCTTAGTTTTAAACTCTGTGCATGCAATTGACTTTCAGTAGCATATCTTCTAGAGTCTGGTAATCCTCAAATTACGTGTTGTCAAGTTTATGTCAGATATTTCTATCATTGGCGTTGCTAAAGTATCAATGTGTATATGTTCTGTTATTGTTTTATTTGAGTGTAAGTTCAGAAAAATAATAGTAAGTTAAAAAAAATGAAAATGTTCAGTCTCATTCTCAAAATTGTTTACTTTCCCCATTTCAGGAAAGAGTTTTGTTTGGAATTTAGTTCTCCGCCAAAGCCTAATGGTGCCTACAGGAATGTGTTTTCTTTTCCAAGAATTCTGGACAGAGATAGGAATGTTTGTGTGTGCATATATGTGTGTACATGTGTGGGTGTGTGTTTGTGTTTGTGTGTGTGTGTGTGAGTGTGTGTGTGTGTGTGTGTGTGTAGCCAAAGTAAATTGTATTTATTGTAACTAGAGTAAGTTATGTTTAGCGATTGCCTAGAATCCGTGGAAACTGTTTGCTTGAAACCAATGCAAAAAAAAAAAAATTTGTATAGTTTCAGTCAACATTAATTAATTAATATTAATATGTATGAACATATCTGTTGATATTAAAACCTATTCACCTTAATAACTAAATGCGCTATTATATTCTTACTCATGATATTCTCTCTGTGTTGACTTTGTTTCACCAGAGCAAACCAAAACACAGTGTGAGACTCACAGAGAAAGTATTTTGGGCTCCACTGAGTTTGGCCCCAGAGGCCCCCGTCCTGTAGGCCAGTTTATCCCCACATGTGATGAGCAGGGGGCCTATGAGGCTACCCAGTGCCATGGCAGCACTGGGAACTGCTGGTGTGTGGACCGCAACGGACAGGAGATCCCCGGCACTCTCAGTGGTCCTGGCAGCAGACCCATGTGTGAGTATAATACCAAACGCATAGAGTCCCCGTTTTAAGCCTTAACACAGTTCTTAGTTACCTTTGGGTGTAATTAAAAAAAGTTAAATAAAGTTATTATTATAATGTACTGTTAAAAGCAGGTATGAGGCATCTGTGCAACAAAACAAGTTTATCACATGTACATCTGTAGATTTTGTTGTAAACGAAAAGAAATGTATCTCTGTTATACTGTTCTGTGTGGGTTGGGCTTTTGTGTGTGAAGGTATTGACCAGTCAGTGGTGCGTCCTCTTGTGGGACCCTCTCCCAGGCCGGACGTCTATCCACTGCCCCCTGGAACAAACCTGCTGTTTGCTCAGAGCGGGAGAATCGAATATGTCCCTCTGGAGGGATATGACATGAAAAAGAATGAGGCCAAGGCCATCCTTCATCTGCCTGTAGGTATATCTTCTGTAAATATACTGTGAACTACCGTGTGGTAAATCAAGACAGTGGGCTGTTTGAGCTGATTCATATCAACTGCAGTCAAAGATCTGACTTCTCTGTTTGTTGACCATCGAGTCAAGAGTAACCATATTGACTGCAGTGTAATGACAATTTTTCATAGAATGTTTGAATTTGTGTTATCTGGGTGATGAGGTCAGAGATGCACTTATTTTATTTACCTGACTTGTGTTTTTTTTTACATACGCTTTTTGAAAGCACTATTTTTTGTAAGTCGCTTTGGATAAAAACGTCTGCTAAAGGATTGTAATGTAATGTAATGCAAATGTAACGTGTTCTAAGGTAATGCTTGCATACTTCACTAAAGTAACAGTATATAGAAACTTCACTCTAGAAGACATCATTAGCCCAACATCTTTCTCAGTTACATTCCAGTGCTCATAATTACCAGTCTGTGGAATAGGTTGCCATCTGCTCCATTCACCAAAGGCCTGCGCTTTAAGAGGCACATGGTGCAATTTTTTACTGTAATTGTTAACATCAGCGAGACATACTTGAAATTACCAAAGTGCCTTCTCTTGTTATGGCAATTTCTAAACCAGCTGGCCTACAGGAGACATGATGGATTATTTGGGATAAGATTTTTCTACAAATTGATGTCCAGCCACAAACGAAACACATTCACAATCACGACTTTCCCATCTGTTGTCCGGACTCTCCTTTTCACCCAATTGGCCAGTGTTCCCAGATCAAACGGCTCTTCAAAAGGTTCATGTTTGTTGACCTCTCTGCAGGAGAAGATAATCATTGGTGTGGCCTATGACTGCGTGGAGAAGATGGTCTACTGGACAGACATCACGACTCCCTCCATTAGCAAAGCCAGCCTGAAGGGAGGAGAACCCATCGCAGTCATCAGATCAGGTAAGGCACATTAAAGGACGCAGGTCAGGAAAACACACCGATTTTCTTTTTTTCTTTTTTTATCCCTGTCTGTTTTTTGCCTTTGGTTTTCTCTGGTGTTCATTTAGTGACTGGTACTATAACCATGTAACCCCCCCCCCCCCACTAGATCTGGAGAGCCCTGAAGGCATTGCCATTGACTACCTGAGCAGAACCATGTTTTGGACCGACTCCATGAAAGACCGGATTGAGGTGGCTTCTCTGGATGGGTCTCAGCGACGGGTCATCATAGACTCCGACCTTGTCAACCCTCGTGCAATCATTGCTGACCCCCCCAATGGGTATGCCCATTTTACCGTGTCGTTTTATTACCCATTTGCCGTTGCAAACCGGCCTATTGATTAGCTAATGATTCTGCACATGCACCCATGAACTAATTCCTCTTTTTGTAGTTTGGTAGCAAGCACACACACATTTCTTCATATTAAACAAATTATACTAAAAAGGTCACTCCCCTAGTCCCAATTAGTATTTAGGAAATGTGTGTCTTTCTAATTGTAAAAGATGCATTGGATCAGCAGTAATCTGATTGTTACTTCATCCACTCAACTTAAGAAAACTTTACTGGTCTGACTGGAATCGAGATGCTCCCAAGATCGAGAGTTCACACATGGATGGGAGCAACAGGAGGGCACTTGTCAAGAAAGGTCTTGGCCTACCAAACGGCCTGACCTATGACCCCCAGAACTCTCTGCTCTGCTGGGCTGATGCTGGTGGGTTTCGGAAAGACAACGTGTCAGATGAACCCATAGCAATGTGCTGTTTTGTTCATTTACATTATGGTTGTGGTATCGCCTGTTTGCAGGCACGCACAAAATGGAGTGCATGAATCCTGCTCAAGGTGACCGTAGAACAGTTATGGAGGGGATCCAGTACCCCTTTGGAATGGCCTTTCATGGGAAGAACGTCTACTACACTGATTGGAGGAGGTGGGATTTAACTGAAATCAGAGCACATTTTAGGCTACATGATTATTATTTTTCTTCAAAACTTAAAGTTAATAATAATTAAAAGTCCCATCATGAGTTGGAGATTAAAAGCATTTGTTTTAATATAATAATGAATGTCAATTATTCCATTTCAATGACAGAAAGATAGGCAAACTTCCACATTTTTTTTTTTACTTTGAGTTTAATTTTGAAACGGAATTCAGCCTAAAGTCATTTATTATTAGCAGATGGGAATTATCTTAAAAGTGTCGTCTTGCAGTGGAATGTGAAAGGAATTAACGTTTTTTCCAGATAGTTTTGTGTTACAACATCAAGGACAGAATGTAACCTCTTTGTGTGGTTCAGTGTTAGAAGCCAGATCTGTCAAGAGGTCACTTAAGAGAAAAAAAGGAGTAGGGTCAGGGGTCGTAGAGCTCCTCTGACTCAAACATCCCACTGAACAACATGAGGCCTAGATGCTAAACACACCTTTTCTACGCACTGAACAGCCTTTTTGTGGTGGCTGCCAACCACGCATGTTTGCGTCTTGACTAAAAAGTCAAGGATTCTTGTGGAAAAGTGGCAGCTGCTTGCAATTTCTGTGCCTTTTGAGTGTTTGTGAGGGGACCTTAGCAAGGTCTTCCTCTTAGCTAACTATGCAAGTAGCCCTCCTGTAGAGGTTTACATGTGGGACAAGGCACCAAAACAGTATAAGAGCCATAAACTCTTAACTTAACCCTTTCCTTTCCTTAACTTCTTTATGTCTCTCATCACAAACCTATTTTTAGGTGTGAGACTCTTGACTGCTAACCCATCTTTAATGTGTTGACAATAGGGACGCAGTAGTTGCTGTGGATCGCTTTGCTGGAAGGGAGACAGAGGTGTTTCAGCCTCAAAAACGAACACGACTGTATGGGATCGTCACAGCCTACACTCAGTGTCCTGCTGGTACAAACCCCTCTATTACCTAATGTTTGCATAGTACTACTGCATCTTACTTTCACAAAAATAATTTAAATAGTACTTACCATCATGACATAGCTACATCTGCTCTAGAAGTAAAAACTAGAATGTTCCTGGGAAATATCTGCTTATCTAGAGTGAGATAAGCAGATATTTCACTTTTTTTATTGGTGAACCTGGAGTTCCAGAACTCTGCTGGCACTCTGCCGATATTCAAACACACACACACACAAAGATTTAACAAGTAAGCTCTTTACAAAATATTAGTAAACTTGCCAAATAATAAAATTAAGTAATTCAAACAAATACTTACTATTAGCTTAACGCTTACCAAACTATTAAAAAACGATATGAAACCGAGCAGCAACAAACCAGATTTTTGCTAAACCATGCTTGTAAATTGTCACTAAATCACTAGGTACATATATTTGTGAAATGCAATATTCTTAGATGGAGTGCCTAGTTGCAGTCGCATAAATGCACATGATTCTTTGCGTTGCATTGCATTATCTAGCTCTGACTTTGAGGCCCCACGGAAAACTCAAAACGTTTGAAAAGATATGACCTTTGAATAGTTGGGGGTAGGCCGACATAAGTTAGAGCTTATTTACCATTCCAGTGATACTGTAATTTAGGCCTAATATAATTTAAGGTAAACCCTCGTGAGGATACGTTACTGACATGACCAAAGGGAGCCACCAGTCATTGCAAAGTAAGGTTAAGCGAGAGCAACATTGAGGTTTTAATGTAGCGCATAGTGGAATTTTTCCCAAAATAAAACAACCTTCTTCTAGATTAGATTGCATAGATCCAAATAATCTAGGTTTGTTCAGTACAGAGGCCCTCCAACATCTGGAGTTTATTTTTTTTTTATACCATGTTTGTGCATTTACTGTTGACTGTCCTCGGTTACCCAGTAGTTACCCAGTAAGATTGTGCTAGATTCGATTGCACAAATCCAAATAATCTAGGTTTGTTCAGTGCAGAGGCCCTCCAACATCTGGAGGTTACTTATCTTTTTTTTTTTTTTACCATGTTTCTGTATTTACTGTTGACTGTCCTCGGTTACCTTACTAGTTACCCAGTAAGCTTGTGCTGTAATGTATTTCTTGGAATAAAATTTTAATGTGTTGCTTTTTTTTGGCATTAGGACAAAACTACTGTTCGGTGAACAACGGGGGATGCACTCATCTGTGTTTAGCAACGCCAAGTGGCCGATCATGCCTGTGTCCTGATAATGCGGTTGGAGTGAGCTGTGTGGACAGAGAGGGCAGGTTTTAAAGTAAAAATGTAAGAGATCACATCACCACTTAAATATTTGAGGAGTTAGGACACACTTTAAATTGTAGCAGTTGATAATGGCACTAAAAACTTGTTGCCTTTAATCTCTGTTTTTTTTTTAAAATTTTATCACAAACAGGTAAATTGTTTTGAATTCACCTATAATTTACTACTTATTTTTAGTGATGTAAAAAATACCATATTTTTTTCGGAATGTCCTTACTACACTGAAAAAAATGGAATTTCTAAAAGTAATGTGGAATTCATGAAGACAGTACATTATGGTGGCTCTATTTCTTACTGGCATGTTCTCTTTGTCCCCAAATTTTCCCATCACTTCAATTAGGCATACACATTCTCAGTGAAGTGGAAAACCTATTTGGAAAATAAGTGTGTGATCTTTTGGATTGAAACAAGTTTACTGGCTGTGCAGCTAATCAATAAAAGTATTTTTTAACAAGAATGTGTTGATTTTTCCAGAAAGGTATATGCACTAAGAAGCTGTTGCGCCACCCTGTGCTTGTTTACGTTTAGATCATGTCATTTCGATATTGTGCACTAGATGTCGCAGTTCACTTAGTTTACAAGAGATGACTAAACTGCGAGTGAAATTTGCTTCTCTTTATTAGGTTAACAGGAAAGTTTGACCACCTATCTATCCAACCTTACAAGAATGCCGTTCATTTCGTTATTTCGACAGAAATACGAAACTGCAGATCATCTAGGAACTTCGATATTTCAGAAATAGCCTACAATGTGTTAATTTTTTTTATTACTATTACTTTTTATTTCGTGCAAGTTTAGGCCTACCTCATACAATTATTCCAATTACTTATGCACCTTTGAGTGTACTGTGGTATGCTTTGTATGGCTTTTGTTGTCGTAGTTGGTTACATTCAACCATTCTAATCCTACCGGGAATATTTACCCATTTCACATAATCACGTAGCTGGGAATTACAATATTTCTTTGAACATTCGACAATATCTGGCTGCCTGACTGACTATTCGAGACCATTAATTGATTGCATGACCGAGCTCTTGCGCAGTGAGTATGTGCTTAGCCCAATAATCACATGAGAAAGTAGCCTCAGAGTGGACGGTCAAAAAGCTGGTAGCCTATATTAAACAAAAAGAGCAAATGGTCATCTTGGCATCCGTAATAAGTTTTCTTCTTTCATGATACAAGCGTTGCATTATTGATTTGGTCACAGAAAGTAGGCGACGAGATAGAACACCACATTTCAATTCAAGGGTCCACCAGAGGTACAGTTGCAAGTGAAATAGGCGACCAGTCAGTCTGCTTAAGTAAAGCTCCGTTTGCCTACCTTTATAATTTAGTGGGTCTGCCAAAATTTTACCTTTTCAAATGACCGTAATTTACAGGGTAGCCTAATTCCAACCAAAATATTACACATGTAGTAGTTTAAACTATTTTGTATGATTTCTTCTTCTGACAAATAAATAAATAATCCACACATTAGAAAATGGGAATTTGTAAGAAAAGAAAACTGGTAGGCCCACTGGTTATTTTTCCTCGTAATGTGTATAAAAAAATATTTTCCCCCAACGCTTAACAGCAGACCACGCCTGCAAAGGGGGACACTGCTGACGTCAAATGATTGACTAGTGAGTAAAAGCCTCTCGTGTAAGGAAACATTTGATTGATTGGGGTATTAACCTAGCCTTATCCAATAGGTAACAAGATCTTGCCTTGTGGGCTTGTGTTTTTCAGAATGACGTCTTACTGGAAGCTAACTAGCGATAGCTACCTAGCAAGAGAAGAACAAGAAATTGTAACGCGTGGGTGGGAAAAGGTAAGCAATGTCTGGCAATTACTTACATATTTATTGAATGTCTTGCATTATATGCAAAGCTTGAATATACCAATTGGATAGCTTACGACCAGTGTGTACATCCCTAAGGCGCCACATCGCTAACATTAGTTGGCTTTGTGCTGCGCTAACGTTTCTATTGGTTTGACACCCAGTTTGACAGGAGCGGTAAACTGCAAGCCAGCAAGCTATGAGTACGAGTGCATTATGGTGTTTGGCTGGGGAAATCCTTCGCTAATACCGCTGTTTTTAGACCAATTTAATGTTATGATATCCGTGTTTTTTTTTTTTATTTGATGGTGTTTATAGACCTTTTGAAAAGATATATGCATTGCATTAATCTGACTAGCGCGTTCTGCTGTTGCACGCTGGGTTAACGTTACATTACTCTGCGTAGTCTATTGTCCTTGCATACGTGTTTGTGTTTGTGTTTGTGTTTGTGTTAAGGGAGCCTGTGTAACTTAACGTAATGTTTCTGTTATGATTTTGCACACAGGAGTCCAGATAGAGGTTGCAATGAAGGAGGCGATGAAACCTAAACAAAGTAATAACTTTGATAAATAACTGTTTTTATCAATGGGAATAAACTAGAAGGTACAAGCTTTATCCTGCTTCCCTAGATGAGTAGCAAGTTCGCGTACACAACTTTTACCATCCTGTGCCTGGAGAGCTTTCCAATATGGCCAGTCCACACCTGGCCAACCTGTCATTTTCGTGGGAGAAGTACATGGACTGTCGGCTTGAGGGAGCAGATCTTCAGGTACTACAAAGCTCATGGTTTCACCTGGTAACCATTAATTGGGCCAAACCCACAGTGAAATGTTGCTTTAAAAGATCTGTGTCATAATTCGTCATCCCCCCATGTCAAGCAAACAGTTATGTGCTGTTTCAAAGTAAATATTTTACTTGTGGTTACAGGCAGTTATGAAGTTAAAGTAGTGAAATAAATGTGCAATGCGTTTACTATACTATATATGTTACTTCACTTACTTGTCTTTAAACACAATAGTCCAGAAAAGCCTAACATACTATAGCCTTCACTTTTTATGCTCTTTCCTTGAGAAAGACCTCAATTGAAACACTCCCCTAACTGTTTACCTACAGATGATGAAATAAATGACTTGTCATTAAATTTTTTAGCAGTATTCTCAGCAATCGAGACCATATTGCCCTTTTATTTAATGCATATGACCTACTCTTCATCTCTTAGTGTCTGACATGCCAGCATTTAAAGGACTTGTTGGAGGAACTAAAGTTTTACTGGTTTACATAGGGAGTGTCAAATGTTCACATCTCGCGCACTCCGTGCCTAGTCGGGTGTGTGTTTATTAGTGTTTTTCATCAGATTTGTCTTGAGGACGATTGTTGCTTATGTTGTGCGAGTCCCTGGTCTATACCCCTCCCCCCTTCTCTCCCTCCTTCTGTCAGTGAGCCACGGCAGTCAGATCACGGGACTCGGATTAGGATCTGTCCTGGATCAGCCTACATTTTTTTGCATGGAAGGAATAGGAATGGTTTCACATTTAGTCTTTCCTCTACATGGAGACCTTGCCACTATATCTAACTTTATCAGGACTAGATCAATTTCATATTCATAGAGAAGACTGAACCCCTTAAAATAGTGGCCTTCCAGTTGAATTATTATTTAAGGATGCTAGGTATAGCAGCCTGCTTTTTTTAGTTGGTGAGTTAGAAACAGCCAACAATTGATATGATTCCATTGGAGTCATGTACTTGTCCTTTGGTCAGTGAAGTTTTCAGTGTATTGCATTCATCCAGCCTCTGTGGTGTGACACAAAATGGAGAGAAGGTATTCGCATGTCCTTAGTTGCCATGGTATTGGTTATCCTGATGGCTCCACCCCACATGGGTAACAGATGCAAGCTCAGCCAGTTTTTATTTATGATTGGAAGAAAAAAAATGTATGGACAATTTTGGCTCAGAATTCTTTTTAATTACAAAAGTGCTTTATTTCATCGAAGCAAAGTAGTCCCGCTGAGGCTTTTTTCCCGCCAAAAGTTTAAAAAAAAATTATACAATAACACGAATGTGGCATTAGGATAATTTGAACATGTCTTTAAAGTGTGGTATGGTGGCATGGCATTATTAGTACTACTCTGTATTTTGCTGATACCTTTTCTAATAGGGCCACAGACTGCTGGCAGACTGGCATGCTAAAGTTGGTCCGGAGGATATTGTGCTCTTTGCAGCCACTTCCTGTTTCTGGCCGTTCTACCAACCACATTAGTGCATTCTTTAACCTACTACATGGTTCTTGTCTATAAGTCATCCTTTGGAGTTTCTGGCCCAGATCATAATGACATCGCCCCCCCTACTCTTATCTGTACTAGTGCTGCTAGAACTATCCAGTGTTTATATAGCAGAGCCCAGTTTATATCCCTTTTGAAAGGAACGTGTCAAACATAGCAAGGTAAGGTACTCAGGACTTTTGTATTGTGTCAAATCAGTGAAGTGGCTTTGTGGTGGAGAGCTAAGCCTGAGGCATGCCCATTTTGTGGTCTATGGGACTGAAGTTCAGAATGTTTTTAAGATCACATGATGTACTCATCTGAAAGTGCCAAAGTATATCTGTCCATTAGAGAGGTACTAGCCTATGTTTGGGATTTGAATGTGGGTATAAGAGACTCCTTGCTATATTCTGCTATTGCTATTTGGTAAGGGAATAAGTGCTAACACTATTGTTAGACTATTAATAGTGTTTAGATAAGACCTACCCTGTAATAATTTTCATATCTATTTCCTTTTATTAGCTACATCATTTAGTCTAAACTCAAAGCCTTGTTATGCTACTGTTGCTAGTGTTAAACGCGCCGCTGCTTTTCTGACACCTGCTCACTGAAAAGAAAAAAGAAAAAAGTTATTTTTAGGCACAGCCCATTTTTTTAATATTAAGTGTTTGACGTTTTCACCGAGTCTGCCTTCTTTTAGGGATAAAAGTTGTTGGAACAATATTAATCTTGTGGAACAAGGTGTGGGGGTAAACGTTTCAACAAGGGAGAAGTCAACATTGAGGATGACATGTGGAGGGCATGCCTTACTATTATGTCATTTTGTACACATGGGCCAAACTGGCTACGATCTTTTAGTCAGGAATTAAGTAAATAAGTAAGAAACTAATCCATGTCCTTGTTTAACCTTGTTATATGCTGAAGACAAGTGTGGAGAGGGAAAACCGGACATGTTTTAAGTTGTCATATATTGCGCAATGCAGTCATCGGGTCTTTATGATTATTTTGCAATGACCTGTCTTATAAGTTAATGTTTATCGGTTTAATGTTGGTTGGCAGGACGTTTTCCTTGAAAGTTGTATGCTTATAAAATTTGGGGAACTGTCTGCTACCAACTCTGTGCCCAAAGAGTGACCTTAGGACCTGCCTCAAAGTGTCCTTCTCACCTCTAGGTCACACTTGATGATCTGACTTAAACCTTTTTAATAATTAATCTATCTGAGTTATATCTAATAATTCCCTCTGTACAAAAGCATGGCCACGTCATAACCTAAAAACCGGGTTTTCTCTGAGAACTAACAGTGTGGAACACTGTCCAGTCTTAGAGCCAGCCTAGAGAGCATTTTTTTTTATTCCCTTTCAGTCTGATATGCTAGGGGTAAAACCTATCGTATTAAGGAAGTTGTGAAAGAGAAAGTCGTGCCCCTTAAAAAAAAAAAACTGCTGAATGTGGACAGTCATTCGTTTTTATTTTCTGCTTTAGGCTTGTTTTCTGTCCTTGTCTAACCCTTGTTCAGTATAACATTTTGAACCCAGACGTCCTATTAGTCATATGCTTCAATAAACACACCATCTTCAGTACTTAGCCATGCGTGTTATTGTATGCAGTCTACTTCAGTTGGGCTGGCTTGTGTTATTATCGGTCAGCTTTTAGTTTTAACAGATCCTGAGGAAATGTGAAACGTTGAGGTCTCCTCATGATGCTCATCACCCGAATGTCAAATTAGATCAACAAGGGCCTCAACCGGAAAAATATTACGCAACAACGGCCCCATGTCCTCTCACGAGGATGGGAGCACATCGCCGTCTTCACTTGTAGGTCTACCTAATTACCCAGAAAACTAGAGCGGGAAGTCTCTCGGAGAGGCAGTGACTCTATCGTTATCATCACAGTTCCTGTTAATCCCATGACCAATAGGTCAGGACACGTTTTGGCTAAGTTGTTTTAGAACCTAGTCTGAGCCACCTTGTTGGTCAATGTTGATATTCACAACTGCTGGCTTTGAAAGAATGCGAACGGCATAAATCACAAACTTTTTGGGGGGGCTACCAGCCAAGACAATTATAAATAGTCGTTTGTGTTAGACGTTGTTTAGATCTAGTTTACTGATAAAAGTTTCTGAAAATTCACAGAGATCAACTGAGGTTTATTAAATCCAATGGTTAGCCTTGGGCCCTCAGTCTGAACAGTTGATTACTGAGCTGCATTAATCCATACAGCCATCTCTCTGTTATAAAATCACTCTCAACAGCTTGCCTGTCCTACCAACGCTCAGTTTACATCACAATCATATTAGAGTTTAAGAGGGGAGGAAATAATGCTGGGACGTCAAAACAAATTCAATATTAGTCTAGCAAACTGGCACTTATGTTCTTCATTTGTTTGGACATGATATTGTATTATGTGTTATTGCAGTTGTATGGCCCCAGACAGTGAGACAGTGTTATAGAATGTATAGCTAAAATAAAGAACACCGTTTATGCTCTAGTAGTTTTACCAATGATGGTGCTTTATGTTCTTTGGCTCCTAGCATTGCCTTGCACGTCCCCTCTGCTTTTGTCACTTTTTTGTTATCACTTTTTTTGAATCTCCACATTATGTTTTAGTCACCTCTTGTCTTCTGCTATTCTCATCCATTCTCATTCTATTTCTCTTTTGAATCCCTCCTCTCCTCCTCTCTCCTGGGTCCTGTTGTTCAGCCCCTCTGTTGTGCATTGACTCTCTTACCCTGGGTAAACCCATTTCCTGACCTGGGAGGGAGTTGTTTCCTCGACTGCTGAAGCCCCACTCACCCTCTCTACCCTCTATCTCATTCCTCCTGGTGAGTGTGGCTACCTCTAGGTAGGAGTCGTAGCCACAATAGCAATGATGATTAGAACAAGGCTAGTTTTTCTTTAGGGTAACTGTTAACGTTGGAAGGAACTTATATTTAGGTTATTTTCTATTTATTCGTGTTTTTTTTATTTGGTTTAGACACTTCTGGGTTGGATCAGCACAGACTTGACTCGTTGACTGATTTCGGGTGATAAAAACGGGCCAGAGTCAGTAAGGGCTTTTGAGGTGTACAAGTGTGAAATTTCTAGCTGCAGTATAGAGGAAGGAAGTTGACACATTTGACTGTAAAACAAAGCTTTGACTTGTTATGCTGCCAAAGTAATACAGGGGGCCCTGCATAAGACAGAGCACTTTACTATAGTACCTTCAAAGGCAGTCAATAAATGCTATCCTAACTATTTCAAATAACTGTATTTACCAGGTTTGAATGTAAATGATATATCAGTCTTTTTTTTCTTCTGATCAAATCTTTTAAAACAGTACTCCATACTACCAAGTATGCAGAGACTGTAAGTTTCACTTAGGCTCAGTGACTTTGACCCCGACAGATCATACTTGGAATAACGTGAGCCAAGAAAATCCTGTCAGACCCGTCAGATTACCAGTTAAGCGTCTAACTTCTTTAACCTGTGTTCATCACTGTGTGTGGGTGGAGGAGTAGGCAAGATGGACCATAATTTCAGGATGGCAATCTTGCCGGGAAGGTATTAACCCTCTCTCCCTTGCAATCAGTGATCCTGTTAGAGCGGTCACTTACTGTAGCTTGTCTCTGCTGCTTGGAAACCCCCGACTTCTAACGCCAAGTTTTGTACTGAGTGACCGAGTGACTTTTTGGCTGAGTTTGGTGTTATTGCAATACATAAACTCTCTCCACAAATGTCATTATTTAAACCTACAGATTGTATGAGCCTGCCGATAGAGAGAGGATGTGTGTGTGTCTGCGTGAACACTCAAGAATGCCAACTCAGGAAATAGTAGGTGGCTTGTAGTGTCTTAGAAGCCTTGAATATCTCTGCAATACATCTGACCTGGTTGGAAATTGGGCTTGCGAGTGAAATAGTTTCTGATAATGGAATTAGCCCCTGCTACAGACAGATGAAGAAAGAAGACAGATGAAGGAAGAAAAACTGTAGTGTTGGAGACAGAAGTGCGTGTCTTTGATTAGAAAAGCAAGAGCAGCTTTTGTTCAAATTTGCAAGGCGCCCATGTGCACGTTTTAAACTTCGTGTTGAACCTTCCATAGACCTTATCACTATTCTATAGAAATCTGATAAATGTAAAAAGCATATGCTGACAGATTTTTTTGTTTACTGAATTTAAATTTTTGCTTCTCTCTCTCTCAGGTGAGCTTGCAGTGTCTTGAGAATTTCTTGTGTCTCTTCCACTGTGTGCGACACCTTCACAACCATGGTACGAAGGATGCCCTGAAGTTCTGGTAAGTATCCGGCATGTGCTATAGACTAATCAGCCAAATGAATTATTTACCACACGGACCAAACCAGAGCTAGTTTATTTCTAGTTTATTCTCTGAACGTTTGGTCTTGGGCAGAGCATAGGATTCCCAGGCAGATTGTTTTTAAAGGTAGTCTTGTTGATAGTATGGAATGTGGTATGTTAGGAACATGAGTGAATTTTAGTTCCAGCTAATGCATTTATCCACGCATGTTTCTGAACAGTCCTACTACTGGTGTCATAAGAGGGAAAAGCTGTAGACATTGAGATCCTTTCAGAGTGTGGCTAGATTAGTTGAAGCCAGGATCTAACCTTTGGCATAATTAGCTCAGAATAATGCTTTTTCCAGCTGCTATCTAGGCCTATCTCTTAGACCACCCAAGCTTTTTTTTAAACTCTCACATCTGTATCTTTCATTTTGTGTAGTGACACGCCAGGCAAAATGCAGCGTGAATTCTCTAGAAGGCATGTCACAAAGCTGCAAACTTTTTTTAGTGTGGGGATGAGGGGACTGGAGGGGTGTGATTGATCAAATCAATAGACTTGTTAATCTCCCTACACAATTGAAACAGGCATGGACTTAAAGTGGGTGCATCGTTATCTGAAAACCTGTCAAATCCTCTGGGGTGGGCCTCTCAACTGGTGAAGTGTGACCAAGTAGACTTTACTTAGCAAGTATTAAGTGGTGGCAGGTGATGTTGAACAGGAAGAGGAGAGTGGCACCCTTTAGTGTTGTGGCTCTTAATACAACCTCCCACAGTAAGTTTTCTTGGCATAAACATGTGAGCATTAGTACAAACTTAGGTTTACCTATCCAATGAGTAATTTCAAGTAGGTTTTAGTGGCTTCCTTTCTACACATTTTGGTCATGGGTCTTACGAAACCCTGTTAAGCAACATCGAATCCATTACACTTACATTGTATGTATAACATTTCCTTACAAACAGTTTATGAAGTACAGATTTGTTTTGAAATAATGTAATTTTTACTGGAATAATATTACTTTTATGTTTTATTTTCTTTAAATCTTATTTGTTTTGTACTGTAACACTTAGGCATGCGGCAAGCATCAGAAAGGGGGCTTGTCCATATTTTTCAGCCCTGTCCCGGGGCCATGTGACATCACATGCTTTCATGTGATACACTGATCTACTCCAGATCTGGAAAGCTTCCATTTGAAATTTCGATTTAATGGAATTTGCAGAGCAGAACAGCAAATTCAGTCATTAGTGCTGTGAGAAGGTATGCGAGCGCAGCCAGTAAACCTGCAGCTAAGCTTGGATAACACAGCATGATGAATGGGAGAAAAGGGTTAGGCCATCTAATCTTTGGTGAGATAATCATTCTTTTTTGTCCGTGCCCGTGGCTGGACATGAGATTAATTTTAATGTCTGTTTTGTTTCTGCAAGCTTTTATAAGATTTGTGTGTAGTTGTAAGAAGCAGTGTGTATTTTGGCATTTTCTCTGGCAGTTGGATAAGTTGAGCCTAATTGGGTTTGCACCGTTTTGAAAGTTAGAGATTTGAGTACCCTTGTGAAGGGGATTGTGTCCTAACTGTAAAGATTTTATTGTAAAAAAAGGGAAAAGGTCAAACATAAAAAAAAAAAAAACATTAATTTACTTCTTAAAATTGTGAGAACACTTTTTTCAGAATTGGTTGTTTATAAAAATGTCAACAAAAACAATTATAGTGATGGTGTTTTTTTCTGCTATTTAATTTAATTTAATTTAAAGTTTGATTTGGGGCGTTTAGAAACTTTCAATGCAGATTTTGAGCATATTACCACTTCTACAACAGACATGTTGTCCTTACTGTCTTATCTGTTACAAAGCTTCAGTTTGTTAATGCAACATCCATGTTGACAGCAGCACCAAAGGGAAGTTGCACCAGACACCTGCCTTGGTTTTTAGCATTAACGTGAGGCTAGCATGCGTGGTTATCATTGAAGCAGTCAAGATTGTTCAAATTAGATTGCGCTAAGCAACGTTTTAGCAAACCTTTTGAACCTACCAAAGAAAAGTTAAACCAAATTTTATTTAGTGAATAATTTTAAGTGTGTGTGTGTGTGTGTGTGTGTGTGTGTGTGTGTGTGTGTGTGTGTGTGTGTGTGTGTGTGTGTGTGTGTGTGTGTGTGTGTGTGTGTGTGTGTGTGTGTGTGTGTGTGTGTGTGTGTGTGTAAACATACGAGATAATCGTTTAATTTAGTGATTAAGCAGTTCTTGATCTGAAATGGTTTTTCAAACTCTCTTTTATTTTAAGCTTCGGCAGTATTCACCTGGTGCATTATCTGGTCATTTGAATTGATTGATTGCGGCACATTTGCAATCAAGCAAAATAAAGCGGATAGCGGCCACCAATCATTCAGCTACAGTCGTACCTTCTTTCTACTCGTTCTCTTCAGCTCGGACATGAGTGGTGCCAGTAACACTCTGGCCAGGGAGTTCCTGACTGATGTGCACCAGCTATGCAGCGCTGTGGCTCAGAGGGCCGAGTCACGGGAGGACGAGGAGGAGGAGAGTCACATGGCGGCCCTGGGAGAGTACTTGGTCAGGGGGCGGGGCTTCCTACTGCTCAGTGCACTGGACTCGATCATTGACCAGGTAACCACTTTCCCCCCCTAAAGCTCCTTTTGTCAATCCCACATGAGAAGTTAATATACACTGTCATTATCCAGGCAACATGTTGTTTCAGCTCAATGCTTTAACATTAGTTAGCTATGGTAAGAACAATTTCAGAATATACATAATAAATAGTGAATCATTCATTAATACAAGTTTGGTAAAAAAAAAAAGTTTTTATGTATTAATGATTAATCATTAATTCATTCATTTTCCGGAGGAATTTGGTTGGTAGCAGATTATGGTTATGATTATAACATTCGAGCAAATGCACTCTACTTTACATAAGCCATAAGTAGCCGCAGTCTGTGTTTTAGCCACCCTTGGTTTGTCTATTCCCCAGTAACAAGTTGCATGTTACGTTTAGAGACCATTTCCAACAGCTAGGAATGGCTTCATACACACAGGCAGGCATTGTTCTATTTTCTTAATAGTCACTCAGCCTTGACTGTCTCCAGTGTTACATGGGCAGGCCTTTACCAACACAGAACTGTGTATAGATTTGCACAGTGA
Organism: Galaxias olidus; assembly: GCA_026901105.3. Lineage (NCBI taxonomy): Eukaryota > Metazoa > Chordata > Actinopteri > Galaxiiformes > Galaxiidae > Galaxias > Galaxias olidus. The sequence continues at coordinate 286,949 of JAPMUY010007482.1, read as the reverse complement.
AAGTCCTCTCAATGTCTTTGGTATGTGTGTGTACTGTGTTGTGAACACTAATTCTACATGCTATGCCTATTGCCCATTCAAGTTGGGGTAGTCATGTTGGTATACATTGTGCATTTGTGCGTTATTATATCAAGGAAAATGATAGAGTAGACTGGACATTTTGGCAAACATCATCCCTGTCTGTCTTTTTTATTTGCTTCCAGCATTGATGAAAGCTTTGATGGGTTCTATACCAGGCTTTCTAGCGAGAAAGATGTGTGTTAAGTCAGCCTACATCGTGAACCTGGGAAGGCTCTGAAAGGGGATGGGGGAAGGTTTTTTTTTGCCTGTCCCTCAGGTTTGTTGACAAGGCTTCTGCTTTGTTTAGAAGACTGTAAATTCTCCCTTACAGGTTACATCATGACTTGCTGATTGTATTTTACCCATCAGTGTCTTCACAATAGGAATACCGCCGCATGACAAATCTTCCTTTGGGCCTTTCTTATTTCACAGTCCCATTCTAACCGTTTCTGGAGCTAACTTTAACCCACCTAAACCAAAAAAACATAAAAGAGAGAAAAAGCATCCCTCTGGCACTGAACTAATGATTTAATGGGGGAAAAGTATACATTTCATGACTTATCTTAAGGGACAATATGTGCTCCCTGTTCTACATCCCTTATGCTATATGGTATTGTAACATCAGCTTTGTCCACAAACTCTCTCTGGGCGGTTCTATCTCTCAATGGCCGCATTCAGAACTAAGGACCAATGTGTTTGTTTGTGAAACCAGGGTGTCCAAGTGGCATGCTCTTTGTGTCATTGCAGCCGTGCTGTTTAGGACAAACTTGTTCTCTGTGTCATGTGCTGTGTTACACTTGTTACGATGACACTCACTTTATGTGTAACAATTGTGAGATGACAGTTTTTGTCACGGTGTCATTAGCTGTGAAAGTGAGAAGTCTGAACTGCTTTGCATAATCGGTCTGATCTGTCACTCTTCCTGTTTCATTATTTGTTCAGTGTCCCACTTAGGCTTACCTGTCAGTAACACATGCCTCCAGGAGCTTCACCAGCTTACTGGGAATTTGTTGTTGTACCTCACTGTTACATAGTACAGTTTACTGGAAAGACGACCCAGGCTGTGAAGAGATGGGTTAACCCAGATTCAATGTGTTTGATAGCAGTTGACTGGATTTTGATGATCCTCTGCTTATTGTTTGTTTGATTAGCTCATTTAACATTTTGTCACATAAGAAAGAGTATGTTCTCTCTTTGTTGTAAAGAATCCCGATGATTTCACAGTGGTCAAACAGGACCCCGTTATGCAAGAGCTATCGGGCTGATGCTACATTGCCCACAGGGCGCACTCCATGAATTTCGTGGTAATGCATGGAGCCCCATTCCTGTAATTATGCCTAATAGGTTTATTAGACTTACTCCTAAATCATGTTGTTTGTATGCTTATATTAAGAGTTTCCCTTGTATCTGAGATAAAGGAAAAGTTTAGGCTATCATTTCGGATGTATATATTCATGTCTACTGGAGTTGTCCCAATTCATTTAGATAATTTTTACATCCACTTGGGCAGTTTTTGAGTAATTGCGACGTAAAACATCCAAAATAGTACAAACTACTTTTAATTAATAAAAACAAATGTGTTGTGCATGTGATGTCTTAAGAAGAAAGGCCCGAGTGAAGATCCAAAGCACTGTCACTGGCCCTAGTGGGAGTGCCTTGATAAAGGGGTGTGTGTTTCAGTGAGAGTTAGAGAAGAGAGTTAACAGTGTGCTTGGTCTCTCTTCCAGGAGCTGACCTGCCGCGAGGAGCTGCTCACCCTGCTGCTGTCTCTGCTTCCGCTGGTCTGGAAGATTCCTGTGCAGGAGGAGAAAGCCCCAGGTTGGTACTCGACTTACTGAACTGACCCCACTCACCTCTTACATGGTACAGGTGGGTGTCTGGCCACAGAGCTCACCTTTGTGGAGCAAACATAGTATTATTACCTGATTCTGTACTTCAACTCACTTCAACCCACACCACAGCTATACTATACTATTGCTGTAACAACATAGCTGTGCCTTGATACACATAACATCTGGTACCATTGTAAATCTTGTATTGCGGTTACATTATAATATTGCCTGGACTATTTCACTTTTATCACCTCACTTTTTCATTACTGATGGGAGTTGTTGACTAAGTATTTGATTATCTTGTAAGTATTGACCTTCAGAAGAAATATGTTGTAGTAAAATTGATCTATGGAGTGTCTCTTTTTTATGGGCAGTTTGATGCATAAGGTTATAAAATATATGGCTACTCATTGCATTATTTCTTTGGCTGTAAACTGTGAAATACTTTTACATTTCTCGCTCTTAATTATATTCTCTTAAGATTGTGTTTCTCATGAGAACATTATTTAGATCGTAAAAATGTGTCCTACTTGTTTTAGAAGACCATATTAATTGTTTAAATTAATTAATTGTTATTAATCAGCCTATACATGGAATTGTTGCATCATTTTACATTGTTTCATGTTGTAAATGAAAACAAGTAGGTAAGCATGACTAAGTCAGCAGTGACCTGAGGATGACACTGGAATGTAGCGTGGATGTGCCAAGTATATCTAACATAGGCCTAACAAATGTTTTCCATAATTAGTTCCTCAACACTGTAAGCGTTGGCTCAGTTTTAACTGAGTCATCTCTGGAAGCGCTCCTCATGTAAATGACTGAACTATTTTAAAAACAGTTATTGTGGTTTGTTACAGTGCATGTGACATTGCAAGGTGCGTTCGGGACAGTTTACATTCCGCTTTCCAAATTTGAGCAGGATCTTTTCTTTCTGCTGACTTTAAAACGGTTGAATAATCCAAGCAATTGATTTGTCATTGGCTTTTTCATTCGCCTTGTCTTCATTGGCAAGACCTCAGACGCTGATAGAAAGAGTTTGTTAAGGACTAGTAAATCTCTCACAATGGCTAATTGTTGGAGTTATTTTGTGTTGCCAGATTTCAATCTGCCTTCTCTGCTGGAAGTGTTCCTCAGCCGAGAGGTGAAGGCCGTCCCTCTCAGGAAAGGACAGGACAAGACTGGCACAGATGCTCGTCGCTCTGTGAAACGGTCGCATGCCGGAAACAGTGGTACCTGGAAATTGCGGCGATCGCGCCGGACGGCCCAGCAATACTCGGTGAGGGAGGCCCGCAAGTCGCAGCTTTCCACCTCCGACTCGGACACCAAAGCCGAAGACAAAGCAGCGGTCACCAGCCACGTCGGGTCGAAGAACAGGACCAGGTCTCACGGCTCCTCTGGCCGCGTGAGCTTCCAGCATCCCCGTTCCCAGGCCCCGCTTCCCCCCACTCATAAAGCCCTGCCACGGCAGGCCATGAGTGCCCCTTACTCCCACCCCAGGGCCCCTGTGTCCCAGCCGCCTGACAGCGAAATACTGACCGACCCCGCCGCCATGTCCATCTTTAACCGCATGGAGAACTCTCCCTTTGACCTCTGCCACGTGTTGCTCTCGCTGCTGGAGAAGGTGTGCAAATTCGACATGAGCATCAACCACAACCCGGGCCTGGCCATCAGCGTGGTGCCCACCCTCACCGAGATCCTCACCGAGTTTGGGGACTGCTGCGGGCCCGGGGGAGGAGGCGGAGGAGTGGGCGCGGGGGCGGAGGAGCTGGCCGGTGGCTGGACGGAGGAACCCATCGCCCTGGTCCAGAGGATGCTCCTGCGCACCATCCTGCACCTCATGTCCGTGGACGTGGGCCAGAGCCAGACGCTCCCCGACAGCCTGAGACGGAGCCTCACCGACCTGCTTCGAGCTACCCTGAAGATCCGCAGCTGCCTGGAGCGCCAGGCCGACCCTTTCGCCCCACGACACAAGAAGACCCTGCAGGAGGTGCAAGAGGACTTCTCCTTCTCCCGCTACCGCCACCGGGCCATGCTGCTGCCCGAGCTGCTGGAGGGGGTGCTGCAGGTCCTGCTGGGGTGCCTGCAGGCCTCCACACCCAACCCCTTCTTCTTCAGCCAGGCCCTGGAGCTCATCCACGAGTTCATCCAGCACCGCGGCCTGGAGCTGTTTGAGGCCACCGTGTTGCGCCTGGAGGGCCTGGGCAGGGCGAGAGACTCCGAGGTGGGGGGCGAGGCGGCCTCGAGGCTGCGCGGCCTCATCGCCGGGGTCCTCAAGATCGTCAGCGCCGTCAAGAAGGCCAAGTCGGAGCAGCTGCACCAGTCGGTGTGCTCAAGGCGCCGCCACCGCCGCTGCGAGTACTCCCACTTCCTCCACCATCACCGGGACCTCTCCGGCCTGCCTGTGTCAGCCTTCAAGCAGGGCGCTCACCGCAACCCTTTCGAGGAGGAAGGAGAAGGAAAAGAGGGCGCAGAGTGGGGTGGAGTACGCTACCCCGAGCGCTGTTGTTGTCTGGCTGCCTGCGCTCACCAGTGCCTGCGGCTGCTGCAGCGCCTGTCCCCCAGCGGGCCAGCGGTACTCCAGGTGCTGGCCGGGGTGCAGGCCGTGGGGATCTGCTGCTGCATGGACCCCCGCTCGGTGGTGGGACCCATGCTGCACGCCTTCCAGGCTCCAGGCCTGCGCAGCTACCAGTCCCACGTGCTGAGCGTTCTGGGCAGGCTGATCCTGGACCAGCTGGGAGGGGGACAGCCCTCAGAGAAGGCCAAGCTGGCCTCCTGTAACATCTGCACCCTGGACAGCAGCCAGCTGCCCGGGCTGGAGGAGACGCTGCAGCAGGGGGAGCCCTCCACCGCTTCCCCCAGCCTGTCCTACCGCTCCCAGGGCATCCTGCCCAGCGGAGGGGGTGCCGAGGACATGCTGTGGAAATGGGACGCCCTGGAAGCCTACCAGGAGCTGGTGTTCGGTGAGGACTGGCAGCTGAGTCAGCAGTTGGCTGGGCACGTGTGCCACCTGACCCTGCGGGGCAATGCAGTGGTGCAGTGGCAGCTGTACACGCACATCTTCAACCCCGTGCTGCAGAGAGGGGTGGAGCTGGCCCACCATGCACAGCAGCTGGGGGTGTCCACTGTCTGCGCGCAGGTCTGCAGCTACCACACCCAGTGCCTGCCCGTGGACGTGCTTCTCGTCTACCTGCAAACACTGCCGGCCCTGCTCAAGTCAAAGTAAGCTCTTCACTCAAAGCCCTATCTATTCTTTTTTTTTCTTTTTTTTTTTCCTTGCTCAAGTAGCTCCCTGTAATGTGAAGAAAAAGTTATATAGTTTGCCTCAATGATCAATGACCAAGGCCCCTAATTTATTCTGACCCTTTCTGTTATCAGATCTTTTTCTCTGTGCCATGGATAATTAATGCATCACATTAATACATTATTAATCACACTGTTAGTGGACAGGATAGAAGGCAGTTGATTGACGGCCTGTGTAACATGGATTCTATAGGTAGTCTGTGGCAGGTACGCTGCTCATTATAAATGAAACTGTAGCCTGCAACAAATTATCAGGAAATCATGTAATATTCATTCCACCCTGCCCAGATTAGAAGTTGTCTAAGCCTAATTATAGAGTTTATGGAGCGTTTTTCACAGGGAGTCATGTTACCCGAATCCGTATTGGTTTCATTCTTTCCAAGTAGTGTATTATTTCTACCCTTGGCAGGCTTTGACCAGCTACGACGCTTTCATGCTGTTTGCGGCAGTAATTTGTTACATAAAACATTTCATAAGCATACTTTCCGCACTACCCGAGAATGAATGTACTACATTTTATGAAAGTCGTGACCATATCGGAGCTACGGTTAACCGGATCTCGCACTCAAGACGTCATCTTACAGTAGAGCTTGCTGTCCTGTGTATTTGCAATGCAAATCTGAATTGCGTTTGATTGCGATTGGGTTCAGACCATGCCAATGAAGCTGCTGGCCCCGCGTGCGTTGCATGCCTGCAAATGGTCATTGCCTGTAGAGTCTGTTGCACGGTGGACAGCGAGCGTCAGTGTGTCAATCAAGCACAAATAGAAACGGGTTCCTTTAGAAAGCCATGCACTGTTTCGTAAAGGGTGTTTGTTTCTGCGTTCATTAAGCCTGCCGTCTGGTTGTTTGTGTACCTGAGGAAAGTGAATCGTGTTCAGGTGTATTCAGGAGCTGATAATGACATTGTGATTGCTATAGGTTGCGTTTTCGTTCTAAACTTTCCTCTTATCTTGGTGGCTCAGAGCTTGGCTTATGTAATAGTCTTTTAAATTGATTACTGCTTTAATACCGTGCCTATATTGTTTTTTAAAGCTTTTAAGAGGCTAAAATGACAGCTGTTTTTCTAACCTTGGGTGAATGTGTGCTTGTTCAACCCACTCCATCTCCTTTGGTCTGTTCTACCTACCGCTTTCTGATCTGCTCTTTTCAGACTCGGGTTTTCTGTATATTGAATAACCAAATTGGGCCTGCTTAAGGCTATAGCAAAGTTACAAATGTTCTGTTGGGCGAAAGGACATGCTGCCGGTGAAGCGTATTGAAAGGAAACGGGTGTAAAGCAATCCAGTGACATGTATTTTCTATTCTCATTTTAGAGTGATCCGAGATCTGTTTCTCAGCTGTAATGGGCTGAACCAGGTGACGGAGCTCATCTACCTGGACCAGACCCGCTCGTGGGCCCTGAAGGTGTTTGAGACGCTCATACTGGGCGTGAGGCACCAACAGGCTGACGGGGTCCTCCAGGAGCTGGAAAGCACTGAAGCCCTGGAGGGGGAGGCCATCCTGGGCCTGGCTGAGGAGCTTGGGTCCCGGGGGGCTGGAGAGGGCCCACAGAGCCTCACCAAGTTCTACGAGGGCCTGAAGGAGGCGTGCCCGCGGCGGAGGAGTAAGAGCGGAGCCGGCGGCGGGCCAGGGCGGAGCCGGGGAGAGACTCACCTCAACACCATCAACCTCTTCCTGTGCGTGGCCTTCCTGTGCGTCAGCAAAGAGGCCGACTCGGACCGCGACTCGGCCAACGACTCGGAGGACACGTCGGGGTACGACAGCACCGCCAGCGAGCCCTTAGGGGGCCGGCTGCCGTGCTTGTCCCCGGACGGCGTGGTCCTCCCGTCCAAGGAACAGGTCCGGCGAGCGGCCGACGTCTGGTCCGTCTGCCGTTGGATTTACATGGCCAGCCCTGTGTTCCAGAGGCAGTTCTTTCGACTGGGTGGCCTGGATGTCTGCTCCCGACTCATGGCCATGGTCATCCAAAAACTAACGTGCAAGCCCAAAGATGGCAAGGCCAAGAAGAAGAGGGAGGGCAAAGGCAAGGGCAGCCCGTCTAACCTGGACTCTCCTACCCCAGCTTCATCTGAGCCGGGCTCTACCTCACTGGGGCTGGATGAGAGTGCCAGGGACAGTTCCGACTCCCTCAGTCCTGGCTCCACTGAGGGAAAGACCAAAGACCCGGCTAGGAAGCTGGAGGAGGAGTGGCCGTTGCAGAGTATTAGGCTTCTTGAAGCCCTGTTGGCTATCTGTTTACACAGTGCTAACTCAGCCCTCCAGAGGATAGAGCCGGAACTCTCCTTTCAGGTATCCAGTTCACTCTTCTTAACAATGTTACAAAGCACTTGAACAACAATACATCAACAATTGATACGTAAAAAAAAAATACACTTTTGAAAATAAATTAGGATAGCAAAATAAAGCACCGTTGAATGACAGACTGTTCGGACGTGTAGAGGCATTGAGAGCAGAGACCATATTACTCTTTGTTTAAGATGTGGATTGGAACATTTCATTACTTGATGTAAGGCTAAACAGTTGTTCAAACGATGATATTAGCTGTTCAATATAGACCGAACTACTTCTGAATCCTGGCCTGCTTTGGAAGTAAGCAATCTTCATACCGTGTATTTGTATTCTAACCGTTCGTCGTGAAGCAAATTAACATGACTGAAAGCTGAACTTACCTTTCTACTATTCTGCCCTCATTGCCTTGCAGCTGCAGTCAGTAGAGGAGACCCTGTATGAGGTGAGAGACCAGCTCTCTCGTTCTGGGGTGGTGAACTCTGACCTGGCTGTGCCCCTCTTTGACTCCCTGCTGAGGGTGGCTCTGGCTGAGGTTTCCTCCGGCCCAGACCTCCCAGAGGAGAAGCCTGAGAGGGTGAGTCCTCGCCGGTGAGACAGAGAGACGGGTTGGGGCAGAGAACCAAAGAACCAGTATGATGATGATGATGTGGAATTCATGGCTGTGAGGAGTTTGAACACCAGTGTTGTTCTTCTCTGCAGCCTACAAACTGAAGATAAGAACTGGGTTTTAAGGTTGTCTGTTATTTTAGGTTGATTTGTAAAGCGTGTTTGTTTTAGCATCCTACTTTTGAATTCAATTTGGACTATGTAGAGAGATAGATTTGAACTTTTGAACTTGAAGTGTTGAGGTGAAATGATTTGGCAGTGTAGGAGGATAATGAGGGTAAGTGTACTTCTTTCCAAGTCATCTGACTACCTCACTGAAATGCTATCCTGTTTGGTACTGGGTTTCTCTTGTCTGAAAGCCTATTTAAGGTGTTTTCCCCCAGTCTTAAAATGCCTGTCTGAATAAACTGGTTTCAACATTGAGGATTTAGGTGTTTATATAATCGTTTTATGCTTTAATGATCCCTTTCTTTGGAGATTAGTTCTCTCTCTCTCTCTCTCTGTGTGAAATGTTTAGCCTGTGGAATTCACCTTACAGATACGAGTGTGTGCCATACAGCTCAGAGATCAGCATTTCACAGAGTTGGCTGTTTAATAGAAGTTTAGTCCTTTTGAAGTGTTACACACCTGTGAAGGAGTACATGGTTAATCGGGTTTTAGGTCAATAGCAGTGTGCTCTGTTACACTGCTATTGCAGTTTTAATCCTGAAAGGTAAAGAGTGTGTGTGTGTGTGTGTGTGTGTGTGTGTGTGTGTGTGTGTGTGTGTGTGTGTGTGTGTGTGTGTGTGTGTGTGTGTGTGTGTGTGTGTGTGTGTGTGTGTGTGTGTGTGTGTGTGTGTGTGTGTGTGTGTGTGTGTGTTTTGTGCCTGCGCAGATGACATGCTGAACACCCTAGGGAGCTGTGTGTTGGGGAATGCTTGTCTAGTCAGCTGATGATCATCTTATGACCAAATTCTTGTTGTTTTCTTTTTTTTTTATTTGTTCTTATTGTTTTTTTAAATCTAAAAAAATTTGCCATTCTTTCACTGCAAGAAGCAGTGCTTAGTCTACACAGAGTGTACTACGGAGTTGCTTTTGGACAGTTTCTAAAAGTGTTTTTAGGGAAGTTGTTGTCGGAAAACCTGCCAGTAGCACATGGATAAGACAAGTTATTCTCTGGATTTGAACGAATATCCACACAGAAAACGTTTAAATTAAACTACAAGAATTATCTAATCGTCACATTTTCTCACACGTTATTTTAATCGCTGGGTTGTCTCCCTCCTCCTTATGTCCTTTCATCTCCTGTGTATTGCAGAAGCTCCAGGTGGGGGTGGAGAGCGTGGCCCCGGCGGGGGACCTGTCTGAAGACGCAGACGAGGCACAGGCTGGTGGCAGCCCCTCCCTCGGGGAGGAAGAGGAGGGCTACGACGCCGACAGCGAGAGCAACCCGGAGGACATGGCCAAACAGGAAGAAGGTAGGATCACACACACACAGACACACACACAGACACACACAGAGCTATGGGCAACTGCTGGGCTTTTGTACTTTCTGGTTAGATATCAAACAGCATTTCGTTGTCTTACTACTTGTACTCTGTGCAATGACAATAAAGTTGTATGTAATCTAATCTAATCTAAACTCACTGGATTTAATGGAGCCTAGCCTGGGCTGGTTGGATGATGAACGCCCCTATGGCACCTAATGGAAGACTATGATTCACATGTTAGTGTACACACATTTTTGGTTTAGGCTACTTAAATCATGTTAAGCATTTGTTTATATTGCATGGATATATGTACTACTAACGGTAACAAGCAAGTTTCTTAGGCATGTTGTACTAACTATAGCCTACATTTTCTATGTATTTAATCATCTGATGGATAGTCAGGTCATGTCTTCTAGTCTTGCGGCAACTAAATTAGCCCCTGGGAAACTAGTGTTTACTTTCTCTGAAGAGTTGGGGAAGAAATCATCTGACTTTTCTAGTGCCTTGTGAAATAACATAGGACGGCATGCTCCAAATTAACAAGGTCTAGATCAGAAGTGTGTTCTAGTGTAGTATATTGATGGACTTATTTTAGAAACATGTGACAATTTATGACTAGTCATGATCATAATAAAAAAAAAAGGGTTAAGCTCTTGACGATTGTAACTAGCATTAAGGAAGCCATGTTTTCTTTGCTGCTAATTCCCCTTTCTGTGTGTGTTTGAAGTGGGTTTTTTCTTCTTTTTGGGATGTTGCCTAGTCTATAGTAGCTCATGAGCTGGATCTTGTGACTTACACACACAGAAACACAGAAACACCTACAGTGTATTGGAAGGTGCAGGAACGTTCATCCCCATTGCCGTGTACCTTTTCATGTGGAAAAACCTTTTTTCGTTTTCTGTGACTTGTTGTGGAGATTGAGAGCTGTTATGAAGTGTGATGGGACTGTAGTGAAAGCGATGGTTTTAATTGTAGGTTTGCGGTTGCATGTATGTATATAAAAAAAAATGTTTGGCTTGGAATGTTTAAGCGGAGCATTTTTTATTGAACAATTACATAAAGGATCATGTTTATCCATTCTTTCATAATTTGAGGGCCCATGGTAAATGTGTTTTCAAAATATTGTCTATATGATTTAATTCATTTTATGTTAATACTGTGACAATCACAATACATAACTTCCAATTGCGATTAGTTTTAGACACAAGCTCAGTTTTTTTATGTGTGTAGAAAGGCAAGCACAGGGGATCTTAAGTGTTTTGCTAAGTGAAAATGTTTACCAAGTTCAGTCCAAAGCTCAATAAAAATATGCATACCAGTACTTGCTTTTTGTTTCTGTTGATATTGTGTATCCACGTGTAGTTGCTAAACTGTAAAGCGTAGAAAGACGGAGCAAGAGAAGGGCAAGCGAGATTGATGCATAAAAAGTGCTCCCAGGAGCCGTGTGAGTGCCTGTTGGCCCGCTCCCCCGTAAATCATGCGGGGACTCCCGTGCTGCTGCTCGGAGCCTTAGTACCGGGCTGGGGCTAACTCATTTTTACGAGCTGCTGCCTATGAGATGGGAGGCAGAGCTGAGGCACTGGATGCTAGTGGAGCTGGGAGCACCTCTCAGGACTGTACAGTGAGCGGCGGTAGTGTTGGGAAACAGTGCCTCTGTGCTCACTAAGGCGTATAGTTTCGGGGCCACGTGAATAATTCAGCGTATGCACGCAGTGTGTGTTTGTGTCCGTGCTTCTTTTGACGTTCCTTTGCCGCGTGTGGTTCCTCTGGCAGGACTGAAAGTGGAAGTGGCCGCGCTGGGCGACTGCGCGTTTGGAGCGGTTGCCGAGAGCCCCGGGCGAGGCGTGCTGCTCTTCCCAGAGATCTGCACCATGGAGCTCCAGCTGCTCTCTTCCGGATCCCCGGATCTGGAGGTCCTGAGCCACGTGTTCCACAGCCTGCTGGGGGCGGTCCGTGCCAACCCCGGCAACGCTGCACTGCTCTACGACCAGGTTAGACTCACAGCCCCCCCCCCCCCCCCTCCTTCATCTCACATTCACTCCCCCAACCCCACCCCTTTTCTTCAGTTTATGTTCCAACCCCACATTGGACTGAACCCTCTTCTCTGGGCCTCGCAGGGAGGAGTGAAAACCATCCTGACGGGTTTCCACAACATCCTCAGCCAATCAGATCCCTCTTTCAAAGGTTGGTTCCTGCATTTTTCATCGCGAGTACATGTTTATGTTGCTGCATGCTGTGTTCCTGTGCATGAGTGAGTGAGTGAGTGAGCGAGCGTGTCTTATTTAACTCGCGCTCAATTGGTCCGTCCAGATTGCCAGTGTGTGCTAATGGAGCTGCTGGTTGCCATGGTGAGCCAGCGGATCACAGCGGAGGAACTGGCCCTATTGATTCGCCTCTTCCTGGAGAAGAACCCTCCCACTGTAAGTGACAACATGCAAACAAGCAAACCCTCCCGTCACGACCCATCACCAAAGTGAATTGTTAGGTTGTCAGAGTTTTTTGGCTCGCATTTCTACTTTAGCGCTCTGCAGGTCTGTGAAATGAGTATCCAATACGTAGCAGATTCTTTATGGTACGTTAGATTATGTGATGCTCAGACCTGTGAGTGGCGTTTCTTAGCCGTGGCCCTTTTTATCATTAACGACCTTACAGGCAACTCTGTATATGGACTTAACACAGAACATATTACTTATTCTCACATGGGTGTCATTCATCGGTATTCCTTTCCTTCAGTCCTGGTCCCAGCGACGCAGTTTATTTTGAACTGAAGTGGACATGACGCATGAACTGCTTTTCAATTTCCGCTACCCTTTGTTTGATGATACGAGTATGAATCACCATGGTTGGTCAGACATCAGCCGTGTGTGTGTGTGTGTGTGTGTGTGTGTGTGTGTGTGTGTGTGTGTGTGTGTGTGTGTGTGTGTGTGTGTGTGTGTGTGTGTGTGTGTGTGTGTGTGTGTGTGTGTGTGTGTGTGTGTGTGTGTGTGTGTGTGTGCGCCCTTTTCGACTCGGCCTCCCAGGTGTTCCTGCTTGTTTGCTTATCATCTGACTCATGCTACAGTGTGTTACCATACTGTATGTCAAAGGTTGTAGTGTCGCTGTGCTCTAACGGTTAAGCTTGGTATTTTGTCTCTCACGGTAACCGTATATTGGATACACATCGCAACTTCATTAACCCCACCAATCTCTTGTTTCTTCATTAATCCCCACCCCTACGCTGGCCCTGGTGCTGATACTGTTCCAGGAGATATTACTGAAAGGCATCCAGCAGATCGTGGAAGCCAACGTAGACATAGACCCTCTCCACTACCTGTCCTTCCCCATGGTGCCGGGGGCCTGCGCCGCTGGGGGGTCGTCCCCAGGCACCAAGCACAACGGAGCGGCTACGGGGGGCAAAGGCGTAGGGCTGCTCTGGAGGGGCAAGCTGTCGCCGGGACGCAGGGAGGGCTACGGAGAGGGCCGACCGGGTCATGTGCGTACCTCGCCCTGGCACGCCTCCGCCCTCCACCTGCCTCTGGTCGGGCAGAACTGCTGGCCCCACATGGCCAGCGGCTTCAGTGCCTCCGTATGGCTGAGGGTGAACCAGGATGAAAATGCAGACGTACACAAAGAGACTGGTGAGAATTTACCCCCAAAAATTTTTTTGTTGTGTGTTATACATAATGGGATGAATACATAATGATTGGTGTGTAACAATTTATTATTCTTTTCTCTTTTTAAGAAGAGTGCAAGTCGTCTGCAGCGGAGCCCCATCCTGGAGCCACCCGGGTGGATCAGAGGGGGGTAGAGGAGGGCCTTGTGCACATTCTCTCCATGGGCTCCAAAGCCCTGATGCTTCAGGTGTGGGCCGACTTCTCCACAGGATCATTCACGTTCAGGTGAGGCCGAGATCACACTTCTGCAGACATCGTGTGCGTGTGCGCGTGTGTAGACAGTACACCACAGATAACTTTAAATGGTCCAGATGCTCTTACAAAAATCTTTATTATTTTTTTATTTTTTATTATAAATAAATCAATATATAGACTTTGGTCTCACCAACCTTTGTCTTTTAGGATGTGCATCGATCCTAATGATGAGATGAAGGCAGGCCTGCTGGCCCAGGCGGTGTCCACTGAGGGTCTGGTGAGTCCAGGCCAGTGGCAGCATCTGGGCCTCACATTCTCCCAGCAGCCGGAGGGCAAAAAAAACATCCATGGACGCCTGGTGGTGTGGGTGTGTGGAGTCAGGTAGGCTTGATCCATCCCTATTCAAGTCTAGCAACCATGGAACATTATCACTTCTGTGTTATTGTGTTTCCGTACAAGCACTTTGCAAATGCTATATATAAATAAACATTTGTTGTTAGTATTATAACTTGTGTTTCATTGCATTGGTGCAATAAAGTCTCTACTCTCCTTTGCATTCGATTTAAAAGATAAGTTTGTGCTACAGAAATCCTTTCCCAGACTAAAATGTGTATGTGTGCGATCCTGTCTATAGGAAGTGTGAGGTGTCCCTGGACTACACCCTGCCCAGGAAGTCTAGCCTTTCTTCAGACAGCAACAAGACCTTCTGTATGCTCGGCCACTGTGTGTCCTCTTCAGAGGAGCTGTCCAAGCAGGGAGGACGCTGGGATATGGGCACGGTCCTGCTCTTCAACGGTAGGAGTCCTGCACTGCTATCCGGGATGAATCGAACCTTCCACAACTGATTCATCATATCAAATCAAAACAAATGTGTTTGCATAGCACGTTTCATACACAGGCAATTCCATGTGCTTTACACAAGGCAAGCAGAAACATACGAGGAAGAAACAAAAAACCATGGAAAGAAATAAAAGATAGGTGTGTCTCTTTCAGGCTTAAATCCCTGTTAGTCAGGTCAGCCTTCGCTCAGCATCTGGTTACATCATTTTTTTAACATTTTTATTTATTTATTTGTTTGTTTGTTTAAATCTTTAACAATGTGGCCTCATTGTTGGTAGGAACCATTTAAAGCTGTGCTTTTTCTAATTGATTGGGGTTTTTTCCCTAGACGCTAAAATCCGTAATCTACTGTATTTGTAATCCTTTTTGTACTGTACCCTCCAGAGCTCCTTCGATTCTGTCTGCTGCTCTAGTATGGCAGTTGCCCGCACAGAGCAGTATTGTTTTATAAGGCTAGCACTGTTGCCGTCGGTTGCTAATGTGCTGGTTGAGTCTGCTGTAAATTCTCCACATTCTGTGAGCTGAGGGAGAGCTGCCTGCAGAACGCTTCTCTTGTTGTCTCTTAATTGGCCAAGGAAAGCCTGTACCCAGGACTTGCCAACCTGTGAAACCAGACTGATGTGATAAAACCCAATCAAGTCTCTCTGCTCATTCTGGAACTCATAGTGCTATATATGCGTGCGTCACTTGCTTCACCCGCTTTTCATTAAAATGCTCAAACCAATGCTTAATTATTAAGTATATCGTTATACTGTATGTATGTATATATTTGTTTGTCTATTTTCAATCCCAAAGCATTTGCAGTTACTCATGGTTGTGAAATTGATCATTTTGTCTGTCTCTTTCTGTGTGTGTGTGTGGTATTTTTTCTTACGTTAGGTTCTAGAATAGGCTCTGAAGAGGCCTTCTACCTGTATGCCAGTGGCCCTGACCTCACCTCCATCATGCCCTGTAAGTACGGCAAGCCCAGTGGGATATTCTCAAAGTACATCACCCCAGAGGGGCTCAAGTGTGAGCATGTGCGGGAGCTACTCATGAAGAACAAGGATGTGGACACAACAGCCCTCGTTGTAAGTCTGTCTGATTCTTAATGTATCTTTTATACTATAATATATAATGGGTACATTACTAAATAACAAGTAGCTGTGTGAAATGTAATGTACCTTCTTTAAATTCCCTATTTCTTTATGCTACATGTATCACAAGGGATAAGCCAGAGATTTAGTATTTCAAGCCAATTTGTTATACGACTGGTTCCAACTACATGTACATTTCATGACTGAGTTAATAGTTGCAATTAAGAATTATGCATTATTGTCCAGCAAGTTATTTATTTATTTTTTTCATTGACAGTTACTGCTTTCTGTTTTTTTGTCAAAGAAATGTTGACTTTCCTCTTGCAGACTGATAGGTCTTTCTGCGACTGTGTCCTCTGGTCTACCATAGTGCAGCTCATCCTAATAATCAAACCATTGGATTAAATAGCCGTGTGCCATACAATATAGGATTTAATCTGTGTGTGTGTCTGTCGCTCCTCGTCCACAGGAGAGCTTGGCAGTGGTCTATGCCCCTAGCAGTCCCAGAGTGTACACAATATATGAGCCCGTGATCAGAATGAAGGGCCAGGCTAAGACAGTGGTGACACACAGGCCGTTCAGCTCCAAGGAGGTGCAGAGTGCTGCTTTGGAGCCCAGCACGCTCAGGAGCCTGTTCTCCACCGAACCCCAGGGTTTGCAGAGTGTCCTGCACAAGATTGGTGGCACCGGCACAATTGTCTTCCTCTTTGCACGGGTAGGAACTGATATGAATCGATGTTCGTAGTTGTTACTTTGAATGCGAAGAAAGTAGATCAAAGCACAAGATGAAAACGTTTTCAGAGTGAATTTGCTCACGTCCAGAGTTCCATGTATTTGTGTTGCCCGTAATTTTTTTTCTTTTCAGAAGTCATCTTCAGAGTTAACAAGAACTGTCTTGACTTAGTAATTGTTACCTCCAGGCCAAATGGCACAGAGTATTCTAATTGACTGCTTCTCCGTCTCCCTCTGGTCCACCTCTGTGCTTAGGCGGTGGAGCTGAGTGACTGTGAGAAAACTCAGGCCCTGGCCCTGCAGGTATTGCTGTCCCTGTCCAAGATCAACCAGCACCGCATCCACGAGATGGACTGTTACCATGGCTACTCCATGATCCACCAGGTCCTCATCAAATCAAAGTGCATTGTGGGATACCACATTTTGAAGGTGGGACAAAACTTTATTTTTTTTCCTGTGGATTGGATCCTCAAAATCCCCATATTTTTATCGTTGAAATGAATTTGCACAGCTTTATTCCCGTAAAAATCTTTTATGAATACAGTGGTGTTAGCCACAGAGCGTACTGTAGACGCTGCTGTGAGGATTTACCAATTCTGCTGTTACCTGAGCCTCAGCTCTAATGTGTAACTGAGCCCTGGTATGGCTGGGTGCTGAAATGGATGCTGTCCAGTACACACTTAAACACCATGACCCCACAGAGAGACGGAGCTCCTCGGGCCGAGGTTTTCGCATGCTCCTTAGACCCAGACAGAAGATTTATGAATAACACACACACCAAACAATTCTCACACTATTCCTCAGAGGCAATAAATCCTCGTTGCGGAGGATTAGGATGGCTAGTTCATTGATACAGCAACTTCATCTTCCCCCGACATACAGACGTGAATAGGGAAGTTGACTAATCACTGTAATAGACCTAAAGGTCAGATCGTGCTCTATGTTTGAGGCACAGCACAACCTGTTTTTTTGTCTCCCACTGCAGTAGAGTTTGTCATTTTAACGGATGGCACACCCTGATGCATGAAGACGGGATTTCCTTTGGGAAAGGGGCAGTGCTGTTGACAGTTTTGATAAGCACTCCCATGTAATTTCAGGGGAACGCATTGATTTTTCTGCCATCTGTGAGGTTTTATATCCCCCTTCATTAAGGATGAAGGAGGAGCTGTTCAATTTCTTTCTATAATGAATATCCATGCTTTGGAAGTTTATTGTTTTCGATTAAGATCAACAAAAACAGTCCAGAGCATCCAACTGTGTTATTTCTCCTGTATTCTTTCCACCACAGGTTTTTAACTGTCTCTCTCCGTCGGTCTAGACTCTGTTAGACAGCTGTTGTAGCGGGCCTATACTCACCCTGGGGGAAGACGGACAGTTCCGCCTGGACACGGAGTCCACTGCTGTGGTACAGGACATCCGCCTGCTCTCTGAAGTCCTGCTGGACTGGAAGATCTGGGCCAAAGCTCAGGTAAACACACCAACCACCTGTTAATAAAAAATGAACACTGAGAATAGAGTAATCCAAAAGCCCTATGTCCATGATGGTAACATTTGGCGATAATGATTTTTTGATATAACTTTTGTCAGTGTGGCGTTTGGGAGGCGTTGCTGGCTGCCTTGGAGATACTCATCAGGGTGCACCATCCTCAGCAGGTCTTCAACATCCGGCAGTTCCTCAAAGCTCAGGTGGTGCATCGATTCCTGCTCACTTGCCAAGTGCTTCAGGTAAGACACATGCTTTAAACAAAAACACCTTTCTGCATCTGTTTGAGGGACCCTTAGTGAAATCCCTCACAGAAGGAGGTGCGTTCCATAGCAGCATGTATTGTTCCTTCCCCAGGAGCATCGGGACGAGCATCTGACTTCCATCCCACAGGAAGTCTGCCTGTCCTTTGTCAAAATCCTCCAGGAGGTCCTGGGATCTCCTCCGGACATGGACTTGCTCAAGCTGGTCTACAACTTCCTGTTGGCTGTCCACCCGGCCACTAACACCTACGTCTGCCACACTCCTACCAGCTTCTACTTCTCCCTTCACATCAGTGAGTCCTCAATGCATTCTAATACTATTATAAAGAACACTTTTGTACACTTTAGAGCAGTTTAGAACCCCTAGTAGATAGTAAGCGTGCTTTGCTTTTCCCCCCCTTTGTGTCTGTGTCAGACGGTAAGATGTACCAGGAGAAGGTGCAGTCCATCATGTGCCTGAGGCACTCTAACAGTGGAGGCAAGTCTGCCGGCAGCTCTGTGGTGTCACTCTCTCCTACAGTCTCTACTGAAGGTATGGGACAGCACACTGGGACGGCCTGCAGGCTGCTGCCACACACTGTGCCAGCAGACAGATCCAATACCAAGATCCCAACATTCAAAACAAAAAGCAGCCTCAGGATTGCATTCACAAGGCATACAAAATATTGAGCAAATGCAACAATAGCTTATTGTGTGTCTCGTGTGATGTGAGAGGAAAATAGATATCTGTCCGGATAATTCATTACATTTATTTATCATCAATAATCTAATCCAGAGATCCAATTTCCTGATAAGATCAAAGTGTGCTGATGTGCTCCATCTTTTTTCCAGGGCAACTCCAGGGTCCCTCCCCGGAGCACCGGGGGGACGAACAGTCGTTACGCCCCCCCAGCCTGGCCCCCTCCCCGAACGCGTCCCCTCTGCTGCCCCCTCGGCTCGGCCACGGCGGCCCCGCGGAGACGGGCGCCGGGGACGGCGTCTCCCTGGCCACTCAGCAGGCTCTGGGCAGCACGGAGACACTCAAGAGGGGCGGCGGGGACGAGCAGCTCCTCAGCAGCTGCGAGTCGGCCAAAACCATCTGCGACTCCCGGGAGGCGGGGGACGGGGCGGGGGACGGGGCGGCCCCGCGCCTGCCCTCCATCAGCGTGGAGTCTGCGGAGGAGGACGAAGAGCGGGACGAGCAGGCCGCGGAGGTGGACAGCCTGGCGGACGGCAGCGTGGGGGTGGCCGAGTCGGAGGACCGCTTCGACTGGGCCAGCGACGAGGCCCCGCGCCGCCCCGACAGTCTGAGAGGCATCCAGTCCTTCCAGAGGAGCCAGAGCAACCTGGCCAGCCTGGGACTGGCGTTCCCCGCGCAGAACGGCTCCCTGGCCATCGGCCGCTGGCCCAGCGTGGCCGACCGGACCAGCGTGCCCGAGGAATGGGAGAGCTACACTTACTCCCCGGGCTACGAGAGGTCCAGCAAGGCCGACTCTGGCGATCGGTACGCAAAAACGAACGTGTACTCGTCTCTGTCACTGGCCCATGTGCCTGTTGATTGGTGTGTTACTAAAGGTTAACACACACACACACACACACACACACCGAGTTAATCAGTAGCCGGAGGTTGTAGTGCTTCATCTAATCACGTGGACCATGGCCGTAGTATCTCCACCCCCCTAATGCGGCTCCTCAGATTTACTCATGGGGCTCCCTACTCTCTCCATTGAGCCTTTGTTCAGCTTTGCGAAATCATTTACTCTGCGTAATTGATTATGCAAAATGTTATCTCTTCGTTCGTCTGTGGTAATGAATTTCCGTTACGCCGAAGACGTCCATTTATCTTTCTTTCTCAAGGGCTATTCATCTACCTTTTCGTACGTCCAGTATCTTTAGTCGATTCATCTAGACTATTACAGGATTCCCTTTTGAACCGTCCTTTCTCTTTTTGTTGGTTCGGTATCTTTCAAATCCATAGGAGCAATCTAATGTTTTATCTGACACCCTCATACAATGAATCTGTGTTGCTTAAAGCCTAGTGTATCAATCGGTATCAGTTCCACCAGGGTTCATTAGCAGCCTCTTTGAATCGTCTCCAGTGTTTGCGGATGATTTATTTATTTGTATATCTTGACCGCTGGACACACTCAATGACTGCGCAAACAGTCGGCACATGTTCTTTCAACGCTGACCCACGTATCGTTCCACTGGGTTAACGGGAAGCACACACAGTGATCTTCAAGGTGTTGCTTTGGATGTCATTGGCGTTCAAAATGACATCCAAATTAACATTTTATGATGAATTAGTATTCTATAAATCCCGATAGCATGTCCCCTATCCTATAGTGTAATCCTATAGTGTAACCCTATACTATGGTGTGACCATTAGTCCTTGTGCTCCAAGTCCAGTATGGAGGACTGCCTGATGCTGATCTTCTGTATACCCTGTCCTATAGTATAATCCTATAGCGTGACCCTATAGTCTGACCATTATTCTTTCTGCTCCAGGTCCAGTACAGAGGACTGCCTGGTGCTGATCTGCTGCGGCCTCTATGACCTGCTCAGGGGGGTTCTCCTCCTGCTGCCAGACTTAATGCTGGAGGAGGTGATGGACAAGCTGATCCAGCCGGAGGCCCTCATCGTCCTGGTCAACCACTCCTCACCCCTCATCCAGCAAGGGGTCATGAAGGTTCGTTTGGTCACTACCGTCTTTAGTAAAGCAGCTCCAGTAGCATTGTTAACTTTTTTGAAAGTGTTTCATTCAATAGATGTGCTTGTTTAACAGCGCACTGCTGCATAAGAGACGTAGTCTCAGTCAGTTGACCCTGTATAAATAAAGAAAATAATAATAATGCTACTGTTAGGACTAAATTATGAATACCCTTTTATCATTTCAGAGTATCAGGTTATTGCAACTGTTGTAGCAGTAAAAAAAAAAAGAAGAAAAGAATAGTATAATAATAATAATGATAATCCTCCTCTCTGTTAGCTGCTGGATGCCTACTTTAGCCGAGCCTTCAAGGAACAGAAGGAGAAGTTCTTGAAGAACCACGGCTTCTCCCTGCTGGCTAACCAGCTGTACCTGCACCAGGGCACCCAGGGGGTGCTCGAGTGTTTCCTGGAGATGCTGTTCGGACGGCCCGTGGGTCTAGAGGAAGAGTGAGTTCAAAGTTAACGAGGGCTGGCAATCTCCAAAACACTCTGTGTTTGGAATAATCACCAGTTGTAATTCCATTCTGTATGGTTGTGATGCATTTAGTCTCTCTTGTGTTTTTAGTCTGGACCTGGAGGACATGGAGGCTATCTCTCCCTTCCGAATGCGTTGTGTCATCCCAGTGCTGGGGCTCATTGAGAACTCCCTCTATGAGAACTCGCTGGTGCACAACATCCTCTGCATGCTGCTTCAGCTGCTCAACGCCTGCCCCAAGCTGGCCGACATCCTGCTCGACCACGGCCTCCTCTACGTGCTCTTCAACACCCTCTCCACCCTCAACGGCATGGAGAATGGGTAAGGCTAAAAACAGCGGGCTGTGATTTGTAGTCAGATTCATTGAGCATGACTCGAAACGATTTATTCTGAAATCTGTGAATATGAAAATTTAAACCCGCATCTTGAGTCATAAATCATTTCCATTGTTCACTGATCTGGTGAGCTCACGTCTGGTGACTCATTTCCTGGGGTTTTCACTCTCACTGTGCGTCACTCTCCCACCGCAGAATTCCCCTGAACGAATACAGGCTGCTGGTGTGTGACATTCAGCAGCTGCTAGTGGCAGTGACTATCCACTCCTGTAGCTCCTCGGGCTCCCAGTATTTCCGAATCATTGAAGATCTCATCACTCTGCTGGGATTCATGCACACCAGCAAGATGCGCCGCACACAGGGTAGGCGGAAGCTAGACGGGCACACTCTACTCGCAAAACAACTCTATAGTGCCCCCTACTGTTCTTTCACTCACTTGAATAGAAGTTCCCTCATTGGATCTGGATATGAATCCCGCCTTCTTGTTTTGTCAGATATGGCGGTGGCCCTCCAATTCCGAGTCCTCCAATCGGCAATAGAGTTCATCAGGACCACAGCCAATCAGAACCCCCAGAACCTGAGCAGCTCCGTAAATGTACCCAGCTCCCCGCATCACGCCATCTACCAGAAACGCAAGAGCATCGCAGGTCGGTACACGTTGTGAAACCCTTGTGCGTGTGTGTATGTGTGTGTGTGTGTGTTGTCTGAGACAGCCATCTTACCGTTTAGATCCACATCAGCACACTCATCTGTTTGTCTTCAACCCTTCCATCCTCCCCCTGAAGGTTCCATGGCCAGGAAAGACTCCATAATCCCCCGCATCCCCAGGCAGCACTACTGCTCCTACGGCCAGATCCCCCTGTCCCCTCCCTTCAGCTTCCTCTCCCAGGACTCCCCCCTCCCTTCCCCCACAGGGACAGCATCCTACATGTTACCCTCTGACTCAGGTAGTCGGAGCACAGCAAGCATGGTTTGGTTGGAAACATACTTCCGTTGCTAACTTACCCGTTCACCTATTTCTCTACTAGGGGTTTAACTTGCCTAGTAAACTTGCACATTACTAGTGCGCGTGTGTGGTGCGCGCGTGTGTGGTGCGCGCGTGCGTGTGCGCGTGCGTGTGCGCGTGTGTTTTTGACTAGTGGTATTAAATGGAATTTTGCTGGCATGTTATTTTTTTTAATGCTTACCAATATTTCTTTTAAACAAAGAAGTGCAATGCACTGACTCTTTCTAAAGTCATGCTTGAAGCGATAAAGAATAAGCACCTTTCAAATGCTGACCGAGCATTTATGGCAAGTTATGACGAGCATCCACGCTACGCTTTGCAGTTCCAATAGTTTGCACTTTTTTTCCCCCCTTCTTTTAACGCTGTTATTTTCTTTGCCTGTCTTCCGTCTCCGTGTGTGTGTGTGTGTGTGTGTGTGTGTGTGTGTGTGTGTGTCGTTTCCTGTGCCTTCCTCACATAGGTCGACGCCGGTTCTCTCTGGCCCAATCAGACTCTCTGCTGACACGTATGCGCTCGGTGGCAAGTGATGAGCTCAACCAAATGATGCAGCGCAGGATGAGCCAGGAAAACCCCATCCGCGCCAGCGAGACTGAATTCGTGCAGCGTTTGCAGAGGCTTGTGGTCCTGGCTGTCAACAGGCTCATTTACCATGGTAACACAGCCACCAATGTCCTTTTTACGGCGCTCCTATTTCTGTTGCGTTGTGTTCTGACCCTCTGGCTTTCCCCCTCGCGTTTCAGAAGTGAGCCATGACTTCTACGACCTGCTGAACATCCCCGACTCCCCCGACCAGCTGCCCCTCACCCCGGACCCAGGCGATCTGGCCGCGGAGGATTCCAGCTCCACGTCCAACCGCACCTCCCCCCTCCCGTTCCCCCTTCCACCTGCCAACATGAAGAGCTTTCGGAAGGACGTTCTCAAGCTGATGATGGAGGGGATCAAGATCAGTCTGGTACAACTTCTATGACATCTCTCCCCCCCCCCCCCCCCCCCCCGAAAAAAATAATAATAAAAAAAATAAAATACTGTAGGCAATTGTTCAGTTTTCCTTGTCCAGCTTGAGTAGCGGTCCCTTTGGGTTTTGTCTCTGGTCTCCGCAGGGGAGTACAGGCCGAGGTGGAGCCCCCCGCCAGCAGTGGCGCAGGATCCTGTGGTCGTGTCGGGACACCTTCAGGGTGCAGATCGGCCGTCTGCTCGTCCACACGCTCAGCCCTGCACTACCCCTGTCTGACAGGACGGAGGCGCTGGGGTTTGTGTTTAATCCCAACCACTCCGAAATCCTCCGGGAGAGCCTTAGTCCTGGTTTGGAGGTGAGGGGGAAAACACCACTGTTTGAGGGTTATAATTCTATATTCTTGGGTTTGGTGCTGGCATTATTTCCCACCAAAAGGTCTAATGTTTAGAACCAAATTGTCTTAGATGTTTTGATGCAGATGCAGTTTTGAAATTATTTTTAAAGACCCTAAACGCCTTATCTACACCTCCGATTAAAACTACCCGTCCATCCAAAATGACAACGATGTGACTTGTTAGTGTGAAGGAGCTGAGAACTGAGAGACTAGGTAAAGAATGTGTGGCACAATGGGTTATTTCTGAGCCAAGACCTGGCAGCTGTCTGAGAACTCCTAGAGAGACGTCTCCATGCTGCTCGTCAGCCACCCTCGCGTTGCCATAGCAGCCTTTTGTTCACCCGGGCTCTGAGCGAGCTACGCTCTGTTTGCTCCTCCAGGAGTGCATGAAAACTTCACACACACACGCACACAGGCTGGATTGAGCTGTGCCTGTTGTCTGTCACTCACTGTTCCTCTCCGGGCCCTGATTTCAAACTGGATCAGTATTGACCGCTTGTCTCTCTCTCTCTCCTCAGCATGGCCCTAAGCTGGCGCTCTATCTGTACGAGATGCTCCACGAGCACAAGGAGAGCCTCTCCAAGGAGGAGCAGGGCCACGCGGGCAAGTTCATGACCGCCCTCAAGCTGTGTGGACACCGCTGCATCCCGCCCAGTGCACCTCAGAAACCGGAGCTGGCCAAAGCCATCAAAGAGGTAGCTATTACCCAGAGGTTGGCCCTGGTGGTGAATAACTGTTCATGGAATGAAACACTTAGTGTGTTGACGAGGTCACTCATGACCAGCCTGCAAGCTTTTTTTTTTATTATTTGCCGTCTTTATGCATTATTTCAGGAACAATTCAAATATGAAGCAGAGGAGAAGACGAGCAAAGTGGCATGGGAAAAAAAGATGTCCAATACTCAGAAAGGGTGAGCGGTGCTTCGCTTTTGGCTTTATTGTCCTTACTGTCCTTGCGTAATAAAATATATACCAAAGCGAGTTGGCTCAAGTGTGTTTAACCATTCATCCAAACCAAATGTACGCTCTATCACCATGCAGTCTTATCCAGAGGCTGGATGGGAAGTCCAAGGACATTT
The DNA here is from genome assembly GCA_026901105.3 of Galaxias olidus. Lineage (NCBI taxonomy): Eukaryota > Metazoa > Chordata > Actinopteri > Galaxiiformes > Galaxiidae > Galaxias > Galaxias olidus. The sequence goes on along the minus strand of JAPMUY010007482.1, from coordinate 262,215 downwards.
CCAAGATAGCGGCCGACATCACTCAGAACGTGTCTTTACGGCAAGGCATGGAGAGGAAGAAGGTGATTCAGCACATCCGAGGCCTCTACAAGATCGACCTGAGTGCCAGCCGCCACTGGCAGGAGCTGGTGCAACAACTCACGCATGACCGGTGAGCTTAAGTAGCTGTCCATCACAAAAAAAAAACACCCAGGGATTCTTAGTCCTGTGCATTTGTATTAATGAGAGGATTTTGTATGTGTTTTGTGTTGATGCGTTGTGTGACGGTGATGTGTCTGTGTCCTTACAGTGCCGTGTGGTACGACCAGACCTCTTACCCGACGTCATGGCAACTGGACCCCACCGAGGGTCCGAACCGCGAGCGTCGGCGGCTGCAAAGGTGCTACCTCACCATCCCCAACAAATACCTCCTTAAAGACAGACGCAAGTCCGATGGTAAGTCGTCCTGTTTCTGTCAAAAGACATTTTGCCGGGGAATCGCCCTAGCTCAGCTTTTTATTCGGGGGGGGGGGGGGGGCGATGGTGTGCAGTGCACCTGTCATCTAAATCTACCTGTTTGTGTCTGCTCAGACCCGCTGAGGCCACCGCTGTCGTTCCTCTTTGAAGACAAGACTCACTCCTCCTTCTCCTCAACGGTGAAAGACAAGGCCACCAGCGAGCCCATCAGGTAGAATAGCTAGCCCTTTGTGTGCTTTGTCTGGAAACCGTCAAGTTACCATTGGGGCATTTGCAACATGCTGAGTATGAACACCAGACCGCCGTGTTTTGGAAAGTGCTTGTACGTGCTTCCTAGAATGTTGTTTATGGGAGCCATGACGATGTTGTATTTGTTGTTGTTTGCCCTCAGGTTCACCAGACGCTGCGTCAGCGTGGCACCCTCCAGGGAGACGACAGGAGAACTACTTTTGGGTAAGATCCCAGACATCCCCCACAATCCTCTCCATCAACCACCACCTTTTTTTTATTACCTTATTTTACTGTGTCTTAATTATATCCTGTTATTTTACTGTTATTTTTATTGTTAAGCACCTTGTAACCCTGTTTGAAAGGCGTTATATGAAGAAGGTGGTTGTTGTTGTTGTTGTTGTTGTTGTTTAAAAATACCCAGCCACAGGACAAATCCAATATTTCCCTATCTGCTGTAGCAGTTTGTTTTGTTCCTAGCATTAATTAGCCAATGTAGAATGCACAACGTGTCATCTATATTTACACCAATCCCACGGACTATTTGTCGACAGGGAAGTCTGGGATGTACTTTGTGGAGGATAACGCGGCTGATGCTCACGACAACCAGGTAAGGCCCGGGGGCGGTGTGCACTCACTGTGTCCTCTGCCTCGCCAGAGGGACGATGGCCACAGCAGTGGGTCTTCCTGGATGCTCAGAGCGGACCGCGCTTTGTTTGTTGTTGCAGAGCATTCACGGGGAGACGGAGGCCGCGTCATTCTCCTGGACGTACGAGGAGATTAAAGAGGTGCACAAGCGCTGGTGGCAGCTCAGGGACAACGCTGTGGAGATCTTCCTCACCAACGGCAGAACACTGCTGTTGGCCTTTGACAACACCAAAGCAAGTCCCAACGAACTACCATGCAGAGAAATACATTTCAAAAACTATTGATTATTTATTTTATGTTTTGACCTAATAAATCTCATTAAATGACATATCCGTTGTTTATTTGGGTGTAGTTCCGAGATGACGTCTACCACAACATCCTGACCTCTGACCTTCCGAACCTGTTGGAGTACGGCAACATCACCGCCCTGACTCACCTGTGGAGCTCGGGACAGATCTCCAACTTTGAGTACCTCACCCACCTCAACAAGCACGCCGGCCGCTCCTTCAATGACCTCATGCAGTACCCGGTGTTCCCCTTCATCCTGAGAGACTACTTGAGCGAGACTCTGGACCTGCAGGACACCAACATCTACAGGTCTGTCTGTAGTGGACGCTATTAACTTAACTGCATTCAGGGACGTGATCGGATATGCCCAACCAATCAACTAGAATAACGGTTATAAGTCAGTGCGAATGTCAGAAGGTGCTAGAAGAGCAAACCTCGTCTGTTGACACTAGAGGTTATTTGGGATTGGGATGGTGGTTCAGGTTAATTAATATGCTCTTAGGGTCTATTTTCTTTTCTTATTCATGCAATTTTCCAGAGTCCTGACAGCAGAGACTATATAAGCCCTTTTTTAAATTACTTTGTCTTTGACATTTTGACTTTTACTTTGTCTATTGACTGTTTTTTTTTCTGGTTTTCTGCAGGAACTTATGCAAACCTATTGCAGTCCAGTCCAAAGAAAAGGAGGATCGATATGTGGATAATTACAAGGTAGGACACCATGCAGCCTCGGCATAATGCAGTGTATTGACTATTATTGAATTGCATAGCGTGACTTGGACAAGGTGTCGTGTCTCTGTAGCAGCAGCAGCTGAGACTTTGCTGCTTGTGTCTCCTCCAGTACCTCGAGGACGAGTTTCGGAAGGGTGCCCGTGACGACGACCCCATGCCCCCCGTGCAGCCCTATCACTACGGCTCCCACTACTCAAACAGTGGCACGGTGCTGCACTTCCTGGTCAGGATGCCCCCCTTCACCAAGATGTTCCTCGCCTACCAGGGTGAGTCACTTGGAAGACTTCCCCGCACCAAACCGTGGGAGCAGGATTTACCCTACAACATCAAGATAGTTTCCATAGTGTCTTGAAAAAGGACCTTTTGCGTGGAATTATGAGAACAGGATACCAATGAACAATCTGTTTACCGTTTGCTGATTGATTGGCAGGACGGCGCTTTTTAACCACGCGTAATTATCCTTCATCTCCGAAAAGCTCTTAGCACTTAGTGCCACCTGGCATTGCATTATGCTGGCAGCGTCGCCTTTGAGCCTCTTAAACGTGTGATGCTTTTAACACCGCCTAACAGGGGAACATCCTGGTCTCAAACACAACTACCTGGTCCATTACTCTGGGTGTCCTCTTGCACATGTGCATTAGCCATCAAAGGACGTACCTCTTTTATGCCTCTCTTTCTCTTTTTTCCTCTGTTACCTTTTTCTTTTTCTCTCTGCCAACCTCCTTTTCCTCCCCCCCCCTCCTTCTGCTTCCATCCCCTCCCCTCTTTTTCCCCTCAGTCTTTCTTTCTTGCTATTTAATTCGCGCCGTGTCTCTCTTCTTTTAATCCTCTGAAGCTTCTCGTTTGTGTGTGTGTGACAGCGACTGCGTACAGCAGGGGGGGGTGGGGTGTAGTTCACAGGCCACCTCTTCATTCAGAGAGACAAAGCCGTAATCAGCCCCCGTGCTTTGCCTTAATCAGACCAGAGCTTTGATATCCCGGACCGCACCTTCCACTCCATGAACACCACGTGGCGCCTCTCCTCCTTCGAGTCCATGACCGACGTCAAAGAGCTCATCCCCGAGTTCTTCTACCTGCCCGAGTTCCTCGTCAATCGAGAGGGTATGAAAACAGCAATTTACACTCGTCATGGCCCTCAGTTTTGTCCCATGCGATCCAAAAGCAATTTGACATCGCTCATCCAATTTCTTTTTATTTGTTGTTGTTGTTGCAGGCTTTGACTTTGGGGTGCGTCAGAACGGCGAGCGGGTCAACCACGTGAACCTGCCGCCCTGGGCCCGGAACGACCCGCGCCTCTTCATCCTCATCCACCGGCAGGCGCTGGAGTCCGACCAGGTCTCCCAGACACTGTGCCAGTGGATCGACCTGGTGTTCGGTCTCAAGCAGAAGGGCAAGGCCGCCGTGCACGCCATCAACGTCTTCCACCCCTCTGTAAGTGCCGGCTACCTCAGCAGTGACGACCGCTATGTGGAGCCGAGGTGATGAAGACTGGCTCTGTAACGCTTCTTCCCCCGTAGACGTACTTTGGCATGGACGTGTCGGCGGTGGAGGACCCCGTGCAGCGGCGCGCCCTGGAGACCATGATCAAAACCTACGGCCAGACGCCCCGGCAGCTCTTCAGCACCTGCCACATCAGCAGGGCCGGCCCCAGGCTCCTGATGGAGGGGGAGCTGCCCGCCGCCATGGGCCTCCTGGTGCAGCTGGCCTTCAGGGAGACCAGGGAGCAGGCCAAGGAGATTGTATACCCGGTAGGCCACGCCACGGCCCGCATGAACATCTGTCATCGTGACGGGTGACGGTTGACTGAGGTACGCGAAGAAAATCTTGACTCCCTCTACTCTGCGTGTCCACACAGAGTCCCCTGCCCTGGATCAAAGGTCTGAAGTGGGGAGAGTACGTGGGCTCGCCCAGCGCTCCGGACCCAGTGGTGTGCTTCAGCCAGCCGCATGGGGAGAGGTTTGGATCCCTGCTGGCCCTGCCCACACGGGCCATCTGTGGTTTGTCCCGCAAGTTCTGCCTCATGATGATCTACAGCAAGGAGCAAGGTATGGGAGCACTGGGGGGAGGTTACCACAACTGGGTTGACACTGTGAAGAATAAAGATGCTACCCACAACGACGGGCAATGTTACATTACATTTACTGGCCGTCTTCTTTTTGAAGGTGTGAGAAGCATGCACAGTACAGACATTCAGTGGTCGGCCATCTTGAGCTGGGGCTACGCTGACAACATGCTACGACTGAAAAGCAAGCAGAGCGAACCCCCCATCAACTTCATCCAGTGCTCTCAGCTGCACCAGGTAGGCTCCAGCAGGACTCTTTCTCTTTCTCTCTTTCCCTCTCTCTCCCTCCCTCTCTCTCTCTCTCTCTCTCTCTCTCTCTCTCTCCCTCCCTCCCTCCCGGCTGGGGAACAACCCTGTTGAAGCTAGACGGATCTAGAACACAACTTATCAGCATACCACAAACAGTTCCCAGATAGTTTTTTATTTATTTTTTTTTGTTTTTTTCATACCTGGACATTGTTGACCGGTGGTGCACAATGAATCTGCAGTGTCATCGGTTTTTAAAATAGTGGAGGAGGAACGTTCTATTGTTACAGGGCTGAATGAGTAGGGTTCTGCCCCAGTTTCTTAGTAAATACAAGTCAGTGCAAAGCCACTGAATGTTCCCCATCAGACACTGGTTGACTAGTCATTGTAACATCTTCCCATCTGTTTGCTTGAACACATGTTATGCTAATGGCCTAGTCCTCCTCTCTCTTTATTGTCATAATGTAACGACAATATGTGGACTTGTTTGCAGCAAAGCAAGTAAAAAATAAAACGTTTGGGGAAATAACTTGTATAACTATAACCCATACAGGTTGTTGTTTTCTAGCTCAGGCGACGCTTTTATTAAAAATGGTAGATTTTTAAAATGGTTATTATAATAGTTGCAGCTAGACAAAAGGTGCTCACCGGTGCATATGTCATATTTTTGCTAATGGCATGGTAGTGAATATCCAATTTGTTTGAAACCATAGAGCCTCCATGTGAATACTGCTCTACCAACAGAGGAGTCCCCATCCAGCAGAGTTATTCATCCCGTCTGTCTGTCTGTCTGTCTGTCTCCCAGGTGACAAGCTGTGCCTGGGTGCCTGATAGCTGCCAGCTGTTTACGGGCAGCAAATGTGGAGTCATCACCGCCTATAGCAACCGCTTCACCAGCACCACGGTGGGTTCCCATGGCAACGCCCCTCCCCACCTGAGCCCCCCCCCCCTTTTCCGCCTCCACATCCGCAGCGACCCACCCTCCATTATCTCTGCCCCCAGACCGCATCAGCCCGGGGCAGCTCTGTGGCCACTTCATTAGTTATAGCACCGTCTCCCTAGAAACGCATCTCCACAGGATCACGGGTCTGAGTTAAGACAAAGGCTCTTAGTCTTTCACTGGGCTACCCCAATGGACACAGCCTCCCTGACTTCGGCCTGCTTAAATTGTCTCGATGGTCCCCAATGTGATCAGTTTCTCAAATAGTCTTGAGTCATTCGTAAAAACACTCCGGTACCTATATCCCCTCCTCCTCCTCCTCCTTAACTATATGCTAACTGTCTCTGTGTTTTGGGTTTGTGTTTCTAAAGCCATCTGAGATGGAGGTGGAGTCCCAGGTTCATCTGTATGGACACACAGCGGAGGTCACCAGCCTCTTTGTGTGCAAGCCCTACAGCGTCCTCATCAGCGTCAGTCAAGACGGCACCTGCATCCTCTGGGACCTCAACAGGTGGGTGGGTGTGTGTGTGTGTGTGTGTGTGTGTGTGAGTGAGTGAGTGTGTGTGTGTGAGTAATGTGCGCGTTAGTGTTCCTTGAGTGTTCCTTGAGTATTGTCCTTCATCTCTGACTCTGTCGATGGCAGGTTGTGTTATGTGCAGAGTCTTACGGGTCACAAAAGCCCCGTGACGGCCGTGTCTGCCAGCGAGACAACCGGTGACATTGCCACAGTGTGTGACTCAGGTGAGAGCCCTCTCCCTCCCTGCTTCACCTTTTACTACGGACTCCTATAGGGGCTGTGTCCGCTATCACATATCAGTACAAATTAGTCCATTTGGTGTATTTATCTCTTATGTAACTCGTGTGTGTGTGTGTGTGTGTGTGTGTGTGTGTGTGTGTGTGTGTGTGTGTCATGGTGGGTCGGTGGACGCAGTGGGCGGGGGCAGTGACCTGCGCCTGTGGACGGTGAACGGGGACCTGGTGGGCCATGTGCACTGCAGAGAGATCATCTGCTCTGTGGCCTTCTCCAATCAGCCAGAGGGCGTCTCCGTCAACGTCATCGCAGGGGGGCTCGAAAACGGCGTGGTCAGGTAGGCACTGTGAGGTACATTCTACAAAGACATGGATTACAATGAACGTCCCCTAAAATGTCTGTTCACTCTTAATACTTAGGCTATGGAGTACCTGGGATCTGAAGCCAGTGAGAGAGATCACGTTCCCCAAGTCTAGCAAGCCTATTATCAGGTATAACTGAAATTCCGAACGTTGCATTAACTTGCTAGACTTTATTTAGCTATCAGGGCAGCTTTTTAGTTGTCCTGCTATTTCCGTGTTGGGCCTGCTGAATTGTAACGCCTGCTCCCCTCTGTGTGTCTTTGCCCCAGCTTGACGTATTCGTGCGACGGCCACCACATGTACACAGCCAACAGCGAGGGCACGGTGATGGCGTGGTGCCGCCGGGACCAGCAGCGCATGAAGCTGCCCATGTTCTACTCGTTCCTCAGCAGCTACGCCGCGGGCTGATCCCAACGACGGAGAGCACCGTCTCTCTCTCTATCTCTCTGTCTCTCCACACCAGCCGCACCATGAGCTATCCCCTTCCCTCCCACTGGGTGTGGGAAGTGTCTGCATGCTCCAGTCGCCTCCCCCCCCCCCCCCCCCTTATCTAAAGCCATTCCCATCCAAGCAGACTCGAGCAGAGCCACTCCCGAGCATTAAGCAATTATATGACAATAGTGTTATATGTATATATACAGTATATATATTTATATTTATAAATATACAGACGTATGTGGAGTGCAGGATACATTGATACTTTGCTGAGATTGTCATGGACATGTTTTTCAGAAATTGCAAGTTTTGTTTTTTTTGGGTCTGTTTTAATATGATGTATTTGGTCATAGCTTTTAATGTTTGAGGGGGTTTTTTTTGTTGTTTTTTTCCATTCAATGATCTCGTTGCTTTTGGCAATTTTGACGTTCCTAGTAAGCTGCTATTGTCTGGCCTAGCCAGCCTGGAGATCTGCAGGCCCTGTCTCTCTCCCCTCCACGGCCACCTACATCCAGTATTTACCTGCACGTGTCATCGGCCGGAGCTTCACTGGGAGCCTAGGGAGCATGTCCGCTGAAGCTGCAGTTCCTCTGCTCCGCTCTGCACATCTGTCATCAAGACATGCCCTGTCCTTTGGGACTATCTCCTCCAGTCAACTCTGAAAACTGGCCCTATTGTCCTGCCTTACCATATACCAGCTATGGGGAGGGTTGAAGGAATGTTTTTTGTTTGTCTGTTTGTTTGTTTATGCACTGCTCCTGATGTTGCTTGATGTTTTGTCCTGCATCCTGCATGCTAGAATGACATGACGACGAGCAGTGTGGACATGAGTATGAGAGAATTAGCTCCATCATGTTTGTTTATTGACGACTGCCTTGTTAAAACCTTTTTGTCTGTGTTTGCTTTGATCATTTTGAACTGTCTATTTATTATTAATGAAAAGAGACAAACACTCATCTTTGCTCCACTGTATTGTATCTCTTTGTATTTTACTGGCCAAAAAATCCCTCCCTCAAATGCACTAGAGACTTTGTCTACTCCTTTGAGCTAACTAAAAATAAATTGTGTAGTATTTCTGTGAATACTTACTTACTTTTCAAAACAGAAAGGGAGAGAGCCTAACGTGACTTTTTCATATATCAACGTGCCGGTCTTCATATGCAGAAAAGGTTTGGCAGAGGTCGTATTCTGGTGAGTTCTCACATCCAGTGAGTGTTGGGTCCAACTGAGCGTACTGAAAAGGGCTTTGAACCTCTCCTGCTATAGTTACAGATGAACTGCAGTTGGCATAAAAAAAGACCATTCCTTCTTATTTGCAGTATTTACTTTGCAACACATCCATGTAAACACACACACACCATCATTCTCTACATTCCTGTTCACCTTCCTGCACTTAAGTTTCTCCTGTGTGTTGTCTTCAGTGAAACGGAAGAAGTCCAAGTACTTATAGATATATTTGGTTAATTGGCTCTGGGTTTTAAAACAGGCTTCGAAAAGGACATTTGATGTCTTTTCCTGAGAGAAGGTGTGTGAGTCATCTCCCAGACCTTGTTGTCCACCAGTTCATTTGACACTATTCAATCATTTCACCAATAGTATAGACAAGTTATTCTCACTCTGGTATATCGAAACATTTCTTGAATAGTTACTAATTTGAATGAGTTTCCTTTGACTGTAAATTCATATTTCATCATTCATAAAGCCTTTAATACTGAGATAAGTGTTCTGTTAAAATCATATTTGTTCATGAGAAAGGGAAAGTCATTGATTATTATAGTATGACTACTTCATTCCTTTGGCTGAGTCCTTAATCCGATCTCTGTAAATCCACGTAAATTGATGCGGTTTACAGGCATGGAATACAAAGCAGGCAGATGCTACTGATAGTCTGCACCATGATGTTTATCAGTGTTTTTTAGCTAGTATGTGTACATTTTATTTCTTGACTACTTCTTTCTTTACTTGTATGTTAAAATGATTGGATGCTATTTGCAGAGCATCACATGTTCCCTAAGATTATCAGGTGTAGCATTGTATGATTGTTGTTTGTTAAGTGGCACAGCATAGTGGGGAGTGGTTTGGTCTACAGAAAGTTAATGTTTTATTTGCATTGTCTACGGAGAAGAAAGAAAGAAAGACATATTTAGTGTTATTTCCATGGTGATGAATTGAAGCAATGCATAATTTAAGAACATTTTGTTTTGTTACTTTAGGCTATCAATTGATTTCTCCCTACTGCTCTTGCAATTTGGTATCAAGAGTAAGGAAGGGTTCGAAAGACATGTATCATTTTTTTGGTTTGTTTTGTACCTACCTATGGACAAACTAAAGTGATCAGTAAAACCTACAAATATTGAAGAAACTTTATATGGCATTCCGTTCTTGATTTCTTTTCTTTTTTTATAGTGGAGGTAAACATTTGAGTGCATATATTAGGCTAGTATACTTTGCTGCATTATTCTCAATTTACGCTGTCTGATACCTGGACCTTCAGGGGGACCCAATGATGTCAAAGCTGATGTAAATGTTAAGGGAAACCTCTTGTCACTGGTGCGTCTTGCAGTGATATCACGGTTTGAATCTCCTGGCTTTGAGTCTGAAGGGGTTGGGATTCAATTTTGGTTAAAGTAAATTTCCTCCAGTGGGGTCGTTCTATCTACAAAGGGTGGGTTGAACGACGCGTATACAGTGTCGATGTTTCACAGCACTTGCTCCGCTTGAGAGGTTCCTGCCCCATATTTCATCGTCATAGAGAGGTTTCCCCTTGCTGCATGCGTAATATTTCTACAGTCCAGCTGTGGTTTTCAAGGTTTGGCCTTTTGGACATAAAATCTTCAAATGGAATAAGCGTAGACGCACGCTATTATTTGGAAAGGCTCGCTTGATCACGCTGCTGAATTAATCAAATCCTCAGTATTTTGCATAGTGGGTATTCAAGATTGAGACGTAGCGGGGTTTCCTCTATTCTCTGTTTTTGAATTTGACAGATCCTTTTGTTGGGTGGAGTCAATCCGGAATTTTCAATATTGGAATCGTTGGCACGCACAATTCAGGTAGGTGGTGGCGCAAAGCCTATATTGATTCGTTGATAAATAATATGCCGGAATCAGTCAAAGATATTCTATTGAACGAAAGGATGTACAACAGCCTAAGATCGAAATGCTTTGGGTTATCGTTTGCTATAGCTCTATAAATCAATTCCAAAGGGCCTCACAACCCGCGTGTAGTATAGGCAGTATTTATTCAGTCAGAAAAATAGCATTGGCTAATATAGGCCTATTTGTTGGCAAGAACGGGATATTTACATGTCCAACGTTAAAGCAGAGCTTTTGGAGATTACAGCCTACTCTACCCCAGTACTATAGCTAATTAGCCTTGATTATGGATGCTGCATATTAAAACTGATTAGTCCATCCTATACTGTAACCCGAGTGGGATTATTGGGCTCTCACAGATCCCTGTCAATAAGTCTCTTCAGGGCGCGACCTGCAAAAAAACATGTTTAATTTTATATGCAATAGTCACCAAGACCTCCCTCAACGTTCGGCCTATGTGCCATGCAGTCACTTGGGCCTATCAAATCAATAAATTTTACTGACTATAAAATACAATGTCATACTGCACCCCCATTGGTGGTGAATTGATGAAAAAATGAGGGTAAAAAAGGCTATATAGACATTCGAGATATACCGTTTTGTTAGGAGCCTAATAAATAGCAAACGGGCCTAGCATCATGTGGACGGGATTGGGCTTCTTCATTCAGCTCCTCTTTAGCGCAGCGACACGAGGTTATATTTGTGCGTGATCCAATTTTAGGCCTTGGGTCTTGTTTCTAGAAATTGAGTGCACAGTCTACCACCTGTGCACTTTATTGATCTTTAAGGGTCTGCAGCCCACTGGAATACTTGACATTATACCTATGCAAAGTCAAAATTGGACAAGCCATCGATCTAACCAAGACCAGTAAAGTGATGGAGAAAGTTATTGCCTTGAGTACATCTTTGACAATTTTGAGTACTCCTTGGTTTAGTTTTTTAGTGATGACAAAGGGTTGCAGGTAATTCAATTTGACAGGTTTATCCTACAGTAGGGTGACAATCACATCCAATGTGAAAGAGCACATTCATCACATGACAAGTGAATTGATTTGTAAACCTTTTAGTTCAGATATAAAAACCTTGAGTTGCAGAACCAAGGAGCCTGACCCAAATGATGGCTTGTGAGCTATCGGTTTCCAGACGGCTACAAACATGAGCAGCAAATGTAATCTTTCGAATCAAATAATGCCCAACAAAGCACTGACCATGGGATGGCCCAGAAAGATGACTCTTTCAAGAAAGAAATCTAAGATGTTCAACTGATCCTACCATGATAAGGTGGTCCTATATACACATGATCTGGACATAGAGGTGTGGTATGGAGACCCTCAAGGGCGGATGCTTTGTGGGCCTAATGTAAAGTGTATCAGCTCTGTGACTCCTTTGTGCCTACATCACAGCAGCACCATGAAGGACGGCATTGCCAATAACAGCACAGCCAGCATCTCCCAAGCCCGGAAATCTGTGGAGCAGCTGAAAATGGAGGCCTGCATGGACAGGATAAAGGTACTTAGTTGTGTGGGTCATAACTTACTGTTGAATGACAGTATTGAAAGGTTATTTATATGTAATATTTGAATGTGGGTAGGAGTGCAATATTCTTGCATGTGCACTGCACATTTACTACATACCTACATTGACTGATTTTGGTGGTCCCCGAGTGCATGTTTTTTTTTAACAATGCGCACAAATTAGTAAGTGCAGACACAATAACTGAAAGCATCAATTATCTTTAACTAATAATCTATTATTTTTAATAACGTTTGTGAGTGAGTTAGTGAGGGAGTGAGGAAGTGAGTGAGGCCCTATCTCCATCAACTCAGAATCAAAGTTAGAGGACCTGCATGTCATATAAGAATGAAGCCACCAGATGATCACATTTATAATGACTGCGTTTCTGTTCTGTTCTGTTTGCTCATTTTAATTGGTTGGTTGATGTTTATGACTAAGCACTTAGAAATACTTGCAATGAGAATACGCTTCAACAAAGGACTGTGTTTAAGACAGATGCAGATGCTAACCAGCACAGCTTTGTGTTTGTCAGCATGTTGTGACAGGTGTCAAATAGATGCTCAAAATCACCTTGAAAGCGCCTGGCTCAGACTACCAGGGAAGAGCGTACTGTTGGTTTAAAGCCACAACATCTGTAACAAATATCTTAAGAATGCCAATGACCTCGCTGTACGTCCCAACATTCTTTTTACCACTGAAACATCTTAGTTGAAATTCTGGGCCATAGGATTCCAGCTTGGCTGTCCTGGCATCGCAGTGACTGGCAACAGTGGCAAGGGATATTTTGATAGAGAGAAACCATTGTAGCAGCTAAGCTCTCCTATATAAAGAGGTTATTTGTGTGCCTCCCAAAAGATTTTTCTTCCCACTCCCTCAAACTATTACCCGTCAAGTGATTGGTACTGTGTATTTTTTTTTCCCACATTTCCCAGAATGTTATATCAGATTGTCCTCAACTTAGTCCTCTACAGTCCTGACCTCTCCCTGTCTTCTTTTAGTCTTTAAACAGTAGTTGAGTAGATTTGAGAATACCAAGATGGTTCTCACCGAATCCACTCAGCTGATCACCATAGCAAATCAACTGACCAAACTCATCAAATGGCCACAAAACTCCTCATACGTTTGGATGAAAGATAACATGGCAAAAGCCTATTTATTTAGGTTCGCGGCGGTTTTCAATATTTCAAGCTATAGTTTGACCCTTGTGAATGCACCCTCCAAGCCTGTGTCATCATCTGATTCTGTATGCTGCTCATGTGCTTAGGGAGTAATTACCCCAGAGCCAAGGAGGCTGTACACTCAGCCTTTTACCCAGTGCTGGAGGGCTGCCACACGGCCTTAGTCTCCGTCAGCACGACAAAGGTTTCTAACATGAAAACCTCCTGCTGTTGTAGATAAGGAGATAAAGCAATGATTATTCCTGAACTTGAAAATCACGCTTCCGAGTTAGGAAGTCCTTTAAGGTTCCTCTCCAAGAAACCCTTCTTTCACCTCACAATTCTTTATAGACACTCTGACAAAGAATGAGAAACTGACATTACTGAAGAGAAGGTATTTGTGATGAGTAATATACCACTAGACAGAGATATACTGTAGGGTCAATTCAGCTATATTTTGACAGTTTTTGAAATTTTATTTTATGATCGTGATTGTCCCAATATTGCTGAATTCACCCTTAGGAGTGAAAAAAGAGATCTGGCTACCTCTGCTGATCCTCTGAATCTAATTAATGGGTCTGAGAAGAGAGAGAGAGAGAGAGAGAGAGAGAGAGAGAGAGAGAGAGAGAGAGAGAGAGAGAGAGAGAGAGAGAGAGAGAGAGAGAGACTGTATCAGTGGCAACAGGAGCACAGTCTCTATACAGCTGATTGAGGGATTGCCGTGCTCATTAATTACTCAATCAGCCAAAGCAATGTGATCTGCGCTAATTAGGAGGGCTCTCCTTCTATCACAGGGCCATGCTGTAATTACTGCTAGTCTGGGCTTGATGACACACCAGGCACAGCCACTTGTCTCTGGTGAGGTCTTCGCTCTGATGTGCTGATGTTTGTCACCTACCGTGTCCATCAAGCCCCCTAAGAGTGTTTTGGTAGTAATGGGAACTGCATTGCATCTTGCAAAATCGGCTAGGAATGTTCGTTGGCCTGCCATTCTTGATATGGCATGCCATTAAAAAAAACGCAATCGGTCAAAGGTCCCACATTGCATTTTCGGGTCAGTTTGAGCCGTGTCCCTCCATCATTAAAACGTGTGTTTAAGAGATACATGACAAACAGTGCTCAATCAATCTTAAGTTTAGTGATCGAGCTGGAATGCATCATCAAACAAAATACATAGTAAATGTGTTTGAGCGATCACAACCTAACCGTTTTGATATTGCCCGCTTAAAAAACATTCACGTCGGGGTATTGCTAGAAAATGTGATAATAATTTTATCAGATTAGCTCACAGAAATGAGCTGTCCTTGGTATTTTTATCAAAGCAACTCTATTTCATGACACTAAGGCAGATACTAATAGATGATGTTAGTAATGGTTTTGCCATCACCAACTTGGCATTCCTATCAAATTAACATCCATATTCATGTAAAAGAGAAATGATTAGATGGGTACAAGCTGTTGGAGAGACGTACATATGAAAGTATGTTCTCTAGTGAGGGAACAGCTAGCATTGAGAGGAAATCAGATGGCTTAGGCCTCCACACATGTCCCAGCGCCCTGGTCCTTCCACATGCACAGCTGCTACATTAACCCCCCCCCCCCCCCCCACACACACACACACACACACACACACACACACACACACACACAGACACACACACAGTCCAGAAGGGGAATCCACAGACGCACAGACAGAGTTCATTCTCTGTCTCAGAAACATCATCCGTAAGAACAGAGAAGATTTTAGGTTATACCACTGGTGGCGTCGAGGGTACATTCAGTTCTCTTAATCTCATTTATCATCATTAAAGGCTACAGTGATTGAGGGTCGATACTTCAGCCTTGGCATTTTCATCTCCCAACTAGATATTAAATTAATATTGGCTGGGCAACTCAGTGGTGTGCATAGACACACTTTCCTTCATAACGTTATTGTTATTGTCCCAGTAATACGAATGCTTTCCAAAGAATAAAATATGTTTGTGTGTTGAACTTCAGTGATGCTTTTCCTTGGCTTATCTCTCGTTTATCACCGTCATCTCACCACTGCAGGTGTCGAAAGCAGCCGCCGACTTGATGGCCTACTGTGACGCGCACATACGCGAGGACCCGCTCATCGTGCCCGTTCCAGCCTCCGAGAACCCCTTCCGAGAGAAGAAGTTCTTCTGCACCATCCTCTGATTGACAGGCCTCGGAACCATATGAGTTTAGGCATGGCGTTTCCTGGCATCTCTTTCTTCACCACACCTGAGGTCTCAGGCCGTAGGGCGTTGAGTTGAGTTTGCTAGGTGGACACTCTTTTGTTGGTCAGCTCTTTCCTGGTGGTTGAGGGTTTTTGAGGGAGTCAGCCACCGAACTGGCAACCAGTGGGCGTGTCATGTCTTGTCTAATAGGTTTGTTATTGCTTTGTTATTAGAGAACAGCCTTGCTCAGCGCTTAATGAGATGAAAGATGTTTTTATTTTGACTGTGTTGTGCTAGAATTCGCAAGCCTCGGGAAACCAAACAATACCCATTTATTCATGTCAGTTTTCTTTAGTTGGAAAAAAACATTGAAAACAATCACCCTTCGTCTATTCAATATGCTTACAAAGCTATGATTGGTCCATACTAATTATATTTTGACCATTGTATATCCTACATTATCTTCACTTGCCGTAACATGAAGATGGTCCCATCTCCTAAACCCTTCAGTTAAGCCACAGCTCGATTTTCCCATGATCCCTAAACAGGTAGAATTGGACATATGGATTACGACATAAAGTCTTTGTTTTTTATATCCTAAATTATGTCGGTGGTGTTTTGAAGCATCACTGTGCACACAACCCGTGTGTTACATGGTGCTCCGTACCAATGAAAATAATCTGACCTTTCCCCTATTCCTTCAGTATGACACCAGTGAATCATCCAGATAAAATATTCATTGTGTCAGTTTGTGTACAGCCTTATTTTATTTATATTTTCTGGGGTTGTTTCCTGAGCTTGTTTCATTTTGCCTGTCCTGGAATGAATGGCAAGGCCTTTGATCATTTAAGACAAACCAGAGGCCTGCATGTTTCACTGCTCCCTCCTTCGACAGCCTCCTGGTGCTCCAGGAGTGTGTAGATCTTTAGAGTGTACAGTATGTTACCAGTGCCAACTTCTGTGTGAGCAGTGTCTGAACTGTCATCCACAGCCTTTGTTTGTTATGTTGTTATAAAAAAAGCACAATGTCAAATGTTTCCTTTACATGGTTGTTAGATGGCATTTGCTGATTTTTACAACACTGAATTGTTATGATTATATGATTATTATTGTTATCAGTAGTATTGAATATCTGTTGCACAGCACTGAAAGCTACATGACGTGTAGTGCTACTTAAGCTTGTATGATACTTAGGTACAAACATTTATAAAACGTGCAATTATTAATACTATGAGTATTTTTTAACAAAAACAATGACAAGGGTCCGTTTACATGTTATGATCCCTTCTATGGTTCAGGTTCTCTGCATCAACCACCTTTTAATTTCTGTAAAAAAATGAAAGTCCTCTTGGTACTTGAATAGGTATTATTGTCGAGTATCATAGCTAGTTATGTCCTTAAGACAATATATTGGATTCTTGTCAAACCGTTTTCAGGACAATGTTTGTGTTTATCTTGTCTTAACAACCTGAGACTAACCTCAGGGTACTTTCAATGACCTCATCTCAAGGGTGGTGCCAAATCTGTACATGGAAACATGGAATTCATGGCTAAACATGAATATTGCATGGATTTATTTATATCTATAACAGAGAGAACTGAAAAATACTATGATAAGAATTGCCTCTTTGTAGACTTATTATGGGTGCTTTTCTGCACATGATTCTGGTAGAAGTTTGGATGCTTAGACATGTGCAGCTGTTCTGATGAATGGAAATAATTTAGAAAAAAAAAGCATTTTAAATCGCAGGCTTTGTAAACCCCTGGATTGATTGAAACTGAATTAAAGGTAATGGCTACCCATTGTGCTGTTGTTTTTCATTTCAGTACGACAGCCCTTTATCGCTGAGCCATATATTTATGTTTGGTCTATTGTGTTCTTGAAGCTCTTGAGAGAGGAGTAAAAACAAATCTGTCTCAATAGGCAGGACCTTATTCGATGTTCAACAGAGACCTCTTGTGGTTTAGATTCCAACTCCAGCTGGTCCACTGCCATACTAAGACATCCTATGGTCCTGGCAAAAGATATTAGAACCCCTTTCAACTTTTTCCAGTAACAATGCACCATTGATTCCTGAATTTTTTTATAAACTGAGACAAGAAAATAAAGAAAAATTGAAGGGCTAAGAGAGAGACAAAGGTAGCCTGACAGGATATTTCCAAAGCACACCTGAACAAGCCTAAATCCTTCTGGGCCTGTCATCAGAGTGGACCAAATTAGAGAATTTTATTTTAATTTTTAAGCAAATAATATCCATGTTTACAGAAAACACAATATGGTCTTCCAAGAAAGGTACTCCCCTACAGTCAAGAAATATTAGGTTTAGTTGAGGGTAGAAATAATTTTTTCTTCAATATTTCTTAATTAAATTATAAATATAAAACTTAAAATTTGAAAAATGTCAATGTATGTTAAAAATACATTTATCAAAGTCAAACAGCAGTTATTGATCAGGAATAAACTAGCTTCGTGCATCAGCAGAATGAAAAGATTATTTTCTCTGATCTCTCCCAGTCCCACCCCACCCACATCTTTAGTGGTTGAATGAGCTGACGAGAAGGAGAAAAAAAGAGTGTTGGTGGGTACTACATATCCCATACAGCAACGCGTTTCAGCTTTCTGCAATTCTATTGGTCGCCGTCCTTCAACACAAGAGGCAGAACTGAGACAACATTCACATTTCGAACAGAAATGTGGTGCATGTACCTTGTTATGCTGCAGAAGGAAGGCGGTGTGCAATCGGATCCAATATCAACTTGTTATAACCTGGAATCTATATGAAGAAGTCCGTCCATGCGAAGGCTAGCGTTTATTCTGCTACCGTGTTCTGTCGCGGTTGTGGTGCACTTGTGGTTGGCAAACCGAGCCACCACCTCGGTGGATACCAAGGATTTGGGTAGAATCAGCCTGACAACTTTTTGCATGTGTAAAGTACAGCTAGATTGTTTCCTCTCAAAGAGACGACAGTGCAATAACTTTTATTTGGTTAATTTGTATTCTTGTTCATTTGATTTGGACTATTGGAATCATGCTTTTCATGATTTCCAGCACAAAGTATATCCAGCAGCAAACATGCTATATTGTTACTTCAACGTTGTCATACATCATTGCGTAGAACCAGATCCAGGATTTTTTTTGTTGCGTAAACCTTATTTTTGTGGGAGTCCATTTACGTTTTAATTAATCTCTTATGTGTGCTAATGTTTTCTTGATATTTAATTATTGTAATTTTTTTTTACCAGATGAAGTTCCCTCCTATGAAGTTCTGGTGGGGGTGCTGTCCGCGCGCCACCATCATGACCTCCGACAGGTGATTAGGGAGACTTGGTTGGGTTATCTCCGAAATCACGCAGAGTTTCAACACAGGTTTGTATGGATTGTATTGCAATGTGCATTTTAAGACATGTTTATTTACCAAATGAATGCAAATATCGGTGCTTAGCGCCCCACAAGACATGATCAAGTGATGAATTACTGTTCTTTAACCCTTTCAGCTCTACTAGATTTGTGACATTCTAGTGCCTCTTATCTTCTCATCCAAATAGAAAGTGTGCTGCATAGATGGGGGTGTGATGGCCTTTCAGCAACTCTCTGTAACCATGGTAACAGGGTGGATGGACAGACAACCTAAATGAAAATCCACCTTGTAGCCTTATAATTCATGAAAGCCAGTGACATTGGATAATTGCATGGGCTATTGTACTGTTTTTCTCTTCAGGGTGGGGGTGAAGTTCATAGTTGGCAAGCATGGATGCCCATTTCCCGAAGAGGACAGAGAGGATCTGTATTCTTGCTCCCTCATAAATCTCACGGGTAAGACATAGGCCTATTTAATTTTTTGGTCCACGGTCTCACAATCCTATCGTTCTGCTATGCAAGCCATGGGACTTTGGGAGAGGCTATATAATAAGCAATGTAGGCATACATCAGTTCATTGTAGAGCAAAGAATGTTTTTGCTCAAGTAGACTACAGAATGAAAAGAATGTGAAATGTGAAAAAAACAACCTTATTCAGGTGCACTGAGAACTCAAGGACACAGTTCTGTTCACGTCGAAGGCCACAGCTGAAATCTTTCCTAGTCAACACCTCTGCTTAGCTATGTATTATCACTCCCTCATTTATCTATTATTTCTCTGTTAAATTAGCAAATTGCAGATTGCAAGACTGACTTATGGACGGAAATGTATTTCACATGGAGAATATAGCCAATTTAGCCAGTTGCTTTTTGCAATTTCATTTGTTGAAGCCTAATTTATGCTAATGGCCTGTGCTGCAAAGTACAAGGGAATGTTTTCGAGGGATGATTTATTTAAATGTGTCTCCACACGGTTCTGCAGGCTTTCCTATTTTCTACTGAATGGCGTGAATCATCCAGCTGGAGTTTATTCTCACCCTAAACTCTTATCCCAAACTGTGGCCTTATTGGTCAATGTGGCCTTTATCAGAATATTAGACTTTACAATTCATCCAGGGGCCCACTTCATAATGGTAATGGTTGTAACTGTTGATGTGACTGGCTTTTGAATAGAGAAGGGTGGCAGGGGTGATTGTAAGATGCGTTGTGTGATTAGGTGAGAGAAATTTAACAGCTGTTAAAAAAGCAATTATGTTCTTGGCTTTGGATCTAGGTCAAAGCGCACACTAGGTGGACAGTTAATTGTTGTTGAAATCAGGTTTTGTCTACAGGCACTAGTCAACGTAGTTTGTTTTTCTTAGCCAGGTTAAGGTGGCTGAAATGTTTATGCTAATTATCACTTTGACTTGAAGCATCTAGGTAGCACTAAAAGCATCTTGATAACAGCTCTTAGCAAACGTGGTAACACCTGTTCTTGTTAAAACCTATTCTAGTTTGACGAAACATTCCCTTTAAATGCCTTTTTTTGTCCAGGAATGGTCTGGATTGGAATACTTGGATGAAAGGCGTTAAGTACAAAAGCCGGCTTCGTTTTAACAGCCATGTACTTGCCATTGATCTACGGGGGTAATAAACGGCTCTCTCCTAATTAAGAAACCCCACTGAAGAGTGGTAGCATGTCTTTGGAGACGCAGCCCCAAGAACTAGAGTCTCTTAAGTGCTGATGCTGTAGCTTAGATAGCGCATGTACAGAAAGGAGCCAGCTACCGAGAAAGATTCCTGTCTTTAGCGACCACTGTCGTCACACTGCCGAGGGTCAGCGTGTTAGATTGATAGTGATGTGGATGTACTACATAAAGGTTCCAGTAACCCTCCTGTCTGTCTCAGTGACAGGCCAGGAGATGGAGATAGAGGTGGCGACCGTGCCTGAACCTTGGGCCCTGGCTCCTGCTGACGTGACGTCCGTGGCCCTAGACTTCAAGGTCCTCCACCCTGTGGTAATCACCAGGCTGGGTGTGTTTCCCAACGGGCCCCATCAGGAGTTCCTGGGCAACACTACGGTCAAGCTTTTTCAGCTTGATCAGGAGGTACAATGGCTGATACCCCAATAAGAATGCGAAAAAACTTAATTCAATGTGTGATTAATCTGCATTTTCATGGGCGGCTGGCCTTCAAAGGCGTTCACGTCTTTAGGCAGCTCCGTTGAATGGTTATGCTTGTCTTATTTGCTCACTCGGTTTTAGTTCTTCTGCGATATTAAACTTTCTTCTTGTATATTCTAAGGACAAACGTCTTATACAAAGTTGTTTGATGTAGTGGCTTAGTTGCAGAGCAAATGGGTAAATCTGAAAATAAAAAGTTGTCTACTGGTTTAAGGAAAGCTCTTAAGCTATGGATTATATACACATACATAAGGATGACAGAAACGGTCTTTGTCTTGTAGGAAGCCGTGGTGACAGCCCGTTTTAGTGGCGCCAGCACGGGGACCATTTTAAACGGAGTGTGGTACAAACCAGTGGAGCAGTTTATCCTGCCCAAGGTGAGTCCTACACAACCAGGTCATCCCCAGTGGGAGTATAGGCCAAATGGACTGTGTTGAAGAGGCTCTTGTTTCCTCACCTCTATGACTTCTTTCCTGTTCAGGGCTTTGAGGGCACTCTGGTTTGGGAAAGTCTGGACTCGCCTGGACTTACTACAGTCAACTCATCCAAGGTTCAGCTCAACAACGGGGGAGGCGTCCTCAAGCTGTCCTCTGTAAATATCTTCTAGCACATTTGTCATCTTGTTAATATTCAAAAAAATGTGAAAAAGGTGAGCGATAACATTTACAGCCCATCCCTGGCCAACTATGTGTTCTGCTGCAGATTGAAGAAGGTATCTTACCTCATAGAAGTGCACTTGGCTTCCCTGGGTTGGCTGGAGGGTTCATGTTTACAATATATGGTGAGTCCAGTGCCATCTTGCTTTAGTTTTTTTAACAGTGTCTTTGTGAAAACTTGTCAATACTGCACCGTACGCAAACACTGAAATTACTCAAATGGCCTTTTGAATTTAACACACCTTGCTTCAACTAGGACAAATTATTTATTTTGTTGTTGTTCTCCAATCTCTTGTGCCTCATTTATTTTTACCTCTGGCTATGTTCAGCTTATTCTTTCAATTCCCTCGTATCCCTTTTGTAACAATGTATTTTTTCCAGTTTTTTTGTATTGATATCTTCATTTCATTACCCGCTGTTAGATGTGGAAGGTCTGTCGGGGCTGCTGCAGGGCCGTTCAGGGCGGATGGAGAGCCATGGCTCCAGACTGAGGCAGGAAGACGCCTCCTTGCAGCAGGAGAACCTAAGACACGGCGACATGGTGTTTGTGGATGTGGTGGACACCTACAGGAACGTGCCTTCCAAATTGCTGCAGTTCTATAAATGGTACGCCTGCCTAGAAATAATGACCCAGCTCCGTCAGTTGAAATTGCCGAGACGTTCCGTGAAGTCAGTGTCTTATTTTAGTATATATTGCGTCCTGATATTCTGTTCCCAGAAATCATGTAGTATCACAGTTAGATGTGTTGTGGTTTCACACAAGAAAACATTAGCCCAGCAGATAAAGTTGCTGGGAGGATTTAGCTTTGGGTGATGGGTTTCAGCCCCCCTCCTCCCCCTCCCTTTAGACCTGTCTAGTATGTGATTGTAAATCTGCCCCAGGTCACTGAAAAACGTCAGAAGTTGAGTTTTTAATTAAGGTTTCAAATCCCTTCTCCAATAGGTCTGTGGGAAACGCTGACTTTAATCTGCTCCTGAAGACAGATGATGATTGTTATATCGATGTAGACGCAGTTTTAATGAAGATTGACCACAAGGGTCTGAAGCGCAGCCATTTCTGGTGGGGCAAGTAAGTACAGTGCCAAGTTGACTTGTCTGACTTGTATGTAGACAGGCTGTGTATTGTTCTCCAGACTCCACTGTGATTGCTGGCACATTATTAAACCAGTAGTTCTGAAAGCTATGAACAGCGACTGTTGAACTAAAGCGAAACTTGACGGTTAAAATGGACAGTTGGTTTAAATTCAAGCTGTGGGAGTGTGGTTTCTGCTGCAAAACCTGTCGCCATTATTTAAAGTTGTACCTAGTTAAGGAGTTGAATAATTAAACAATCTTATAAAAGATGTACAGCTAATACAAATTGTCCTGACCCAGTTTCAGACAGAGCTGGGCGGTGGACCGTATTGGAAAATGGCAGGAGTTAGAGTATGCCAGTCCAGCTTATCCAGCCTTTGCCTGTGGGTCTGGGTATGTTGTATCTCGTGATGTGGTCCACTGGCTGGCCAACAATGCAGAGAAGCTAAAGGCCTACCAGGTACCCAGCAGCCAACTCGTATGATCAGTTTCCTAAATAGTAATATAATGATAATAATAATGGGATGAGGAATGTTTATGGGTCCGACCTGATGTGTTTCAGGGCGAAGATGTGAGCATGGGTATATGGATGGCTGCTGTTGGACCACAAAAATATCAGGTACGAAACACTGGAGCAGCAGCCTTGAAACAAGCCACACCTGTCCTCCATAAATCACTTCCTCTGTATGGGGGTAAAAGGACTCAAGTAAAGAGTGCTTACACCTTGTTGCTGTGCGCCGTGTTCTTCCCAGGACCCTGGCTGGTTGTGCGAGAAGGAGTGCTACGTGGACATGTTGTCTTCTCCCCAGCACACAGCCGAGGAGCTGCGGACCCTGTGGTATAGGAAGAGGGCCTGTGGAGACCCCTGTAGCTGCCCTGGGACTTTTTGAGCCGGACTGAAACACTGACCAGGGACCTTTGGGCCAGTAGGGCTGTCACTGTGTTTCACTGTATGTATTTATATACAGTACTGTGCAAAAGTTTTAGGCAGGTTTGAAGTCTTTAAAGTAAGAAATTTCTCCTTTTTTTTTATATAAATGTTTTTTTTTCTTTTGATCAATTCATAAAATACGAAGTGAGGGGAAAGCCAATCTGTATCAAATCAACAATTGGTGTGACCACCCTTCGCCTTCAAAACAGCATCCCCTGCATAAAACTAATGCACAGTACTATATATAATAAAATTTAAATACTACATATACAGTATGTATATGTGTGTGTATACACTGTATATACTACACACTGTATATGTAGTATTTTATCCGAGTAAACAGACAGGTATAGGAGATGAGGGGATGTGCAATGCCAGCAGATTCTGGCCTCTATGTACTGTAATAGTGAAGTGTAAGTTTGAAACAGGAGAACGTTTTGGCCAAATTGTAGATCCTATAGTAGACCTATGGGTACTGATGATCTGGATTATTTTATGAAATGCCAAACTGGATGATATACAGCTACTTAGATTTAAATTGTTGATTTAACTTGTGATCCATTTTATAAGTTATTCTTTTAAATCCTCACCATTTGTAGATTCATGATGAGATGTCCCACATTAACAAGATTTGTACTACAATATAATGTCACTTCTGTTACTGTGCCAATAGTGGTGTAGCCTTATTGTATTGTTTCTGCACTACAGGTTGCCTATTCAGTAAGGTTTTCAGAAGCATTTGCAAATATGAAATTTGCTCAATAATGTTATCAGAAGGTTGTTTTACAATCTCTGGCATTTAAAAAGCAATGTATTAACAGATTTAATCAAATCCATTCAGGATTAATAAAGGACACCTAAAAAGATTCAGATCTTTCTTTGTTTATTGATTTGGGGAATTTTGGTGGTAAACTAATGATGTGATGGGACAGACTGTACAAAATATACTGCTGCAAGATTTCTAGCTTTGCTGCTTTTGAGTCTGGACAGTGTTGGCCTGAAAGGTTTTTCCACTTGAAAAGAAGCATACTCTCTGTCATGTGTGAGGTCTGCTGATTATTTTTATTAAGACCTTTTGTTGGGCAGTGCAGGAACTTTGAAAAGGGGCACTTTATTTTTAAGTGAATTGATGTAGTACAAAAAACGTTTTATTCGCCCAATGAATGCTGGTTTTTTATTCCAAAGTAGGGGAGAGTGGGAGAAGTTGACCCACCACCCCCTTTTGGCAACTGGGCCTCAATTTAGTAATTTCACCACCAATTTGGGAAGAGCACTTAATTTCACTATGGCTGTGATGGCAGAGAATGTGGGGAAAGTGGTAAGCAATTTGTTTTATGACAAATGTGTTTTTGTTGTTTACATTATACATTAGTAATACCAGCTATACTGAATCTTGCGTCAAAATATATTTACAAAACGTTAAACTTATCTGATAACTTCATGCATTGCTTAGGTATAATAAATGTTAGCTCAAATTTGTTATGAGGGAGTTTATTTTTAATCAAAATGGTGGCTGTGTGGTATGATAGACACGCTACCATCTCCTGTCAAATGCCTGAGGCAAGAAGACCTCTGGGTAAGTTTATTTTTTTATTTCACTATAGTGATGGGCATGTAACAAATTACTAAAGTGCCCATAGCTAATAGTTATGGTATTAGTTTTGTTAGTCAGTATCAGTAACTTTTATTTTTTAACTTTGACTGGATGTTTCATTAATTTGAAACATTCAAATGTTCTAAATAATATCCTAAATATTTGAATATACACTTTTTTGAATGTGACGGTGTGCACTTGTGATCATAATTGAAAAAATTTGTTATTTCCAGGTTTTTACTTTATAAAAGTAAATTTGTCAGTGTACCCCCATGTGGCTCAACTTACCCTTTACCGCGTCATCACAGTAATGTTTTCATACACCATTAGTGCAGATGCATTCTAATGAATTCTAATGAAAGCAAATGGTAGATGTGCGTGTTATACATTTGTCAAAAACGTTCCTTGTCGAGAAGAGATTTTGAGTGAAAACTGGATCATCTTATCCCATTCTCCCCTACTGTACAGTGAGAAGATTTGGCAGTTATATATATACTCGAATAATAAGACAGACTTCGCTACAGATGGTGATGCCATACAACATTGTGAATCACAAAAATAACATGTTACTAGGGTTTTTTTTTCTGTGCAAGGGCAAGCAATACATGTTTTCCAATTAACATGACATTTAGGAATAGAGCTATCTCCGTACCCTTTTCTCCTTCACTCTCTTCCTCTGCCGTTCTCATCTCAGCACATCTCTCTCTCTCTCTCTCTCTCTCTCTCTCTCTCTCTCTCTCTCTCTCTCTCTCTCTCTCTGAACAGCATGGTAACAAAGTTAAATCTTGATTTATCTCGCACACAAAGATAAAAAAAAAACAGCCCTTTTTACTGATTCGGCTTGGAGCTACTGAGCGTGAGTTGAGGAGACATGTGGTGCACTCTTTTAATCCCTGCTCAAGTGCCACTTTACAAAGATAAATTGTGGAATTTCTCCCTCTTTTGATAAGTGTCCTAGGAGGATTTTCACAGAAAAATAATTCAATGCCAAATAATTTTTCACATTCAGTCGAGCAAATTACTTCCCACATCCATACCATTTCTATTTAACAAGGTATTCAGAGCTTCCATTACACTAATCTACTCTGTATCACACCACCAGTTTGATCTGCATTATATTTTCAGATTTAGTTCCTCATTACATTTCTATAGAAGGCACTCTTGTTTGATTTTTGCCTGGTTTGATATGCTGTACGTACTATGTAACTCTCTCTCTCTATAGAAGTATTTACTGTATATATATATATGTGTGTGTGTGTATGTATGTATGTATGTATGCATGTATGTACAGTATATATTACTGAAACAGCTAGTCAAGGAACTTCCTTTAACTAAATTGGATTCAAAACTACTGTGAAAACCGAGAGTCTGCGTGGTGGTGTTAAGCCTTAAACATCTGTCCCAGATCCTTTGTAACTAAATTGCATCTCCAGTTGTAAGTTTTCTGGTCTGGCTCACATGTATCTGTATTTTTCAAACAACTTCCACATTTCAGAAGTAAGTTTTTCCAGCAAATATTTCAGGCTTCTGTCAATCATCTTCTTCCATCTTCCAACCACACCGCAGAAACAAAACAGAAAAAAAGAAAATCATTTATTCATGCAGCAACCATAACCAGAATCTCTGATTATGATTCATACGAACGAGAGATATTATTAGACACAGGTATGTCCTGGTGGGAATGCAACATTTTCATTCCCAATGTGAAGTCTCACCCGCAGGTTTCTCATTTCCATACAGAGTAGGACGTCTTACCATTTACCATGTTTCTCAAAAACACTTCTGGTACATAATTGTGTAAAACTGTAAATTGTCACTTGGTAAAAGGGATGCATAGTAACTGTGCATCTTTTGTTGCACACGTAATACTGATAGGTAGCACTAGCTTACTAGATGCCAATACTGAATTTAAGGGTGGTTAAATAATTCTATTTAATAAGACTGGACTGGCCAACGTTGCACGGCTTAATGCAAAAATAATTATGCAAGGGCTATTTCTAGTCATTAATATTTAGCAGACAAAGTACTAAACCAAAACTTTTGTTCTCATAATTCTGTCTGTCATAAGTGTATCATCAATTTGAACAGCAATCCCATGATAAGAGCACCAGAAACGACTTTGCCACCTGATGTAATAGAACATGTAGACGTTATACATGTTAATGTTATCAGCACAGTTTAGGTTGAATAGTTTCGTTTGGACTCCTGTCTGCCTTTTTTTTAAATTAGGTTTAAAAAACAGAAGGGACATTTGAACAGTTTTGTTTGATCGAGCAATGTTCTGACAGGAATATTGCAAGTGATTTACCAATAGGGGGCACCTTCAGTCCTATTACTGTAACAGCGCAATAATCCCAAGCATGTTCAGTAACATTAATCAAATAAGACTTCACGCCGAGTAGACACATTTATCAAAAATGTTATCCTCAAACTGCTACTAAAACATTACTTTTCAGGGCATAATTTATAGATTTTTGTTTCTTAAAGAATAAAACATAGGTATAGTAATAAGATAAACATTTGCAAATCAATTAAACAAAGAAATTATTTATTGTATTGGATTGTGGTCGATGAGGGAGACAGAGTGATTCACAGTCTGACACAAATGTTATTCCATTTGGCTTTGACACTATGTGGGGGGAGAAATCAATGTAGTCAATCCAGAAGGGGAGAAGAAATGTGAACCATGCCAGACTGTCATTATTCACATGATGTAGTGAATCGACTATAAAGAAGCCCCATTGTATATTAAATTAGATTAGATATTTTTGCATACTGTTTCAAAGGCCTGGTTAGATTAACACATTTGTTTTTTCAATTCCAACTGTCATGTTATTGTTTTTTAAAGTCAGACTTCACTTATCACTCTGCCCCTATTTACACACTAATTGCAGGTCTTATGATTTACCTTAAGCAAATGCCCTTGAGGATCAAGAAATAAAGAAAGTCAAGCATATATCAATGCCTTTTTATGACATGGTACATCCCTAGTAAAAGCATACTCCTCATTCATTCCCGAAGGAAAGATTAAACAAAACCACGCACACATTATGCCTCAGTGATTTTCAGTGCCTACTATCAGTCGCCCTGTCAGCCAGCTCTAAATCCTGTCCAAAGCAGTACACACACGTACGTCACTAATCATGTGGTTTGCTCTAAATATAAACTGTGAGCACTTTAGTCGGTGCCACATTCAGATTATGTGCCCTACTGCCAATGTTATCTCTGTGTTCCATAATGGTTGGGTAATTTGTCTGTGTAAAGCATGAGTGTCTGCCAGAGTGCTGACAGTATGGCGCATGACCCCAAAAACAGCCAGCTGGGGCACTGTTGGAGCACAAAGAAACAAAAACGTGTTCACCCAAAAATAAAAAAGAGGCCAGTGAACTCTTAACCCATATTCAAGTCAATGGGTTCGATTTTTTGGAAAGATCATTGCACAGTAAATTTGGCAAGTGATGATATTGGTAACAAAAAGTGCTATTACAGTTCTAAAACATAACACTGCAATCATCCTAGATGACAGGACACACAACTTTGTGGTGTTTAGGTATGAAAAGATAGTTTTGACCAGACTTTACGAAACCAAAACGTTGCACACCTTCCTTAAATAAGATTTAAATTTATTAAAATCAAACAAGAATCCATATGTACAGTACAGAACAGTATTAACTTACAATGATGGAGTTGAGCATAATTGTACTTGCATTCAATCCTTGTGTCCGGGTGTTTATAAACAGATTCCATACTGCTCCAACACAAGATCTGTATTAAACCAAAGAAACCACAGTTGTATCCTATCATTTTACTACCACAGATAAAGGCTGTTCCCTGTATGCTATTATCTCATAACTGTAACTACATGAAAATTCTTAGCGTAAGACAGCTAAATGGCACTCCGGTGGCATCATATCTAAGGATTCAACGTTCATCAGAGCTTCAAGGAAGTTTAGGAAAAACTACTCAAAAGGGAAGGAAAACTGTACGATTTGGTGCCAAAAGGGAAACCAACATTATACACATCAAAAGTAAGGCTTTTAAGCTGCAGTGCCATATGTAGGGTATTTTGTGCGGTTGCAATAAAGACGCTCCACCTACTGGCTTAGATTTGAATAGCCATTGTTTTCAAACCATGCCATGCTTTAAATCTAACATTTGGCAGCAGTGGCATGTCTTCGGAAAGCAGACAGATGCATTATAAACCACTGACAAACCTATACTTGGTAGTGTCCACAGTGTAACGTGTAGTTATAGATACTCGGGTGAGGCACTGTAGCATGTCATGTGTTCAACACCTGTTAGCTTTGCCTTATGATTGGTCTTGTAAGCCGTATAACTGCGCCACTAGGGTGGTGAACAAAGCCTAGATATCCTTGTAGTTACCCTTGGAAGAGTAAATGTATTCATCAGTTCACCGCAGCAAAGTCACAAAGTCCCAACACAGTGAAGGACCTGTGAGGTGGCAGAAAGGATCCTGATGAAAGCAAAGTACAACGATATACCATGACGTGTGTGTGTGTGTGGGGGGGAGGGGGGGGGTCTGCACAGAAGCCTATAGACTTGAGGCCGGTGTAGGAGGTCAGTGTTTGTGGTGGTGGCGGCGGCAACCGCTGCTGCTGCTGCCCGCCTTGTCTCCGTCCTTGGCCTCCTCCTCGGCTTTGGCCTCTGGCTCCTGGTACATGAGGCTAAGGTGTTTGACCAGGCCCTCCAGCTCAGGGTTTCCCCCCAGGTCCTCGATGAGCTGGTAGGCCTCTGCCTCCAGGCCTCTCAGGGTCTGCCGGGTGTAAGCAAACGAGCCCACCTTTTCCAGGTAGTCCACGCAGTAGCGCTTGATGTCCACGTTCTCGGTGCGCTGCCTCAGGATGTTCTGGACCTGGGTGCTCTCGGGCCTCGACCAGATGGCATGGATGGTGGGGAAAGAGAACTTCCCCTCGGTCAGGTCCTCGCAAAAGCTCTTGTTCTCGCTGTACTCCCGCGAGTACAGGTTGGCGTAGTCGTCGCGGATCTGGAAGAAGAGGCCCAGGGTGTCCAGGAGGGGTTTGAGGTCCCGCTTCCAGCTGGAGAAGAGCTGCATGAGGCCCACGGCCAGGCCAAACAGCCCCCCCGTCTTCTGCAGCACCATGGTGCGGTACTCCTTCTCACTGGGGCAGGTGTAGGTGTCCCGCCAGTGGATGTCCAGGCCCTGGCCGCGGTGCAGTTCCAGCAGCTGGCTGGTGAACACCCGCACCGCCTCGGGGTGCTCCAGGGTCAGCACCTTTTCCAGGCCCAGGAAGTAGACGTAGTTGGCGGAGTTGATGACAGAGGGCACGCCGTAGATGCTGTGGGCCACGGGGAAGCCCCGGCGTAGCGTGGAGCTGTCCTCGATGTCATCGATCAGCAGGCTGGCGTTGTGCAGCATCTCCGTCACCTCGATGACCACCTGGGACAACGACAGATTTTTTTTTTTGGGTTATCAACTTACTGGCAGAAACAGAACTGGATCACTGCTGTGCTATGCCTTTCGGCCAGTAGAGGGAGCCAAGTGCAAAGGCAGTTTAGCCTGAGAAGGGAGTGCCTAGCCAGATTCTGTTCCGATCAGGACGACAGAGAGAGAATGTGGAGCCGTGTGCAGCTAGAGGCGACCAGGACAGCTGCTCTCAGGCACAGTTACAGATTGGAGGGCCTACACTGACTGACTGAACAGTTTACTGTAGTCCTTTGTTGAGCACAAACTACAAGCAGACTAACTCGGAGCACATGGTAGGAGGTAGATGTTGCCATTAATTAGTGTTGACACTTCAGAGCTCAGAGGACTTTCACTCTCTGAGGTGGTAAAGAGGTTTGCTGTGTCAGCATGTTCCTATAGTCTCAACATGACAACGCCAACCCCGAACATACACATTACGCATGTGTGAACAGACTGCACCAAGCGGAGAAAAAAAAAAAAGACTCTTGCAATGGCAGAAACAGGAAAAACAGTTCATATAAAACAAATCCTCATTGCCTATATTTGCAGTGACATTTGTACAGCTCAGATGATTATGGGGGCAGTTAAGTAAGCAGCCAAAAAAACTCAGACAAGGCATTAGTACCCCATGTCTGCTTTTCAGTCCACAGCTAGGGGGTGCATTATCAGACAAACAGCTCCAAGCCTCACGGGAGGAGCTTGTAGGCTCTGTTACAAAGTAGCCAAAAAACAGGCAGATTTCTGTGTTTAGCCCTAAGTGTTTGTTAAACAGCCTGTAGGTTTGCTAGTGTGGATGTTATCCCGGGCAGAGCATGGGAGAGCACAGGCGGGCTGGAGCACTGTGCTGGTTTAGAGGCCCAAGCGGTGTGCCACGGTAATGAAAGGCGTTTGTGGGGGGGCTGGAGAGCACAAAGAGAGGCTCAGTGGGCCGGGCGAGAGGCCAAGGCTCGGCCAGTTCGGCCGTTTATCCTCAAAACACAATCTTTCCCTCGGCAGGGGCCGTCCGCCAAGTCACCCTGCCACCTCACTGAGCCACTCACAGGAAGTCAAACCCCAACACGCCAACACATGGACTCACTCACTCAGAGGTGGTACAGGACACACTCACACAGGCTGCTACAGTGAATCCAATGTCAAAGGAGGACAGAGAGGAGTCTATCTAGAACGTCCCCAGAAGCCTTGTATTACAATTAGATGACATTCATTACTAGCAGGCTGGTACCTTTCAAGAATTGAAACTCCAATTCCAAGATCAAATACAATTGAGAGAAATATAACAATACCATTGATTAAAAAAATAAATAAAACAATGCAGAGACCAAAGAAAATCACCATGCATTATGCAGCAAGTTGTCTGTGTCACAACCCGCGTGTAAATTTATTCTATGGCAGCATCTACATAACTCGGAGGCAGCAATAAAAGTAGAAAAACAGCCAGACTTACAATAACTGATATTGTTGGAGGTTATTGACGGGGATCCATGTACCACATATTCAAATTGTGTACCATTAATATTGCAAGGAGCTTTCCAAAAACAAAAGCAGTGCAGTCAATATATTGACTTGGAAATTTCAAAACATCCGCATCAGATATGAATAGGCAAACCAGACTTCTGATAACACATTCGTATCAGAAGCCAAGGAACTGAGACACTAGTTACTGTCAACCTTCTCTACTTACTGTAGAAACTCTCCTCAAACCACGAGACGATGGGACTGGGGACATGGGAAGAGGAGTACCCTCCGAGCATCTACCATGAAGTACAGGGTCAGAGTTCCAGGGCTTGGTACTAACAAGATGTCTCACGCTAACAATAGCCGAGGGAGCTTCTGAACCAGCAGCACTGAGCTAGAGGCCATTTCTCTGCCGCCTCGGCAAACACAGTCAACAGGAAAGCTTAATTCTGTTCTGTACTGTAATAGACAGTCCTCTTCACTGGCGGTGAGGTCAAGTAAGGCCGATGAACAAATCAGTAGAAATGCAGCAGCTGTCGAAACGTAGAGAGTGCCCTAACCTCCATCTGAACACTACTCTACCTGCAGTACACAGAGACAGGCCCAGAGGTGCCTTCTGTAAAGTAAAAATAAAAAACCAATAGAATGAGGGTGAGCCAGGCATCTATCATCTCGCTGGGCTCCGGCGTGGTTTGCATGGCGGCAGCCCCTGCCTGGAAGTCGCTTGTTAACGACGGATCACGCTCAGGCTGCATGATGGGTTCAGCGAGAGTTTACAGTCAAATAAACCATGATCCTGCTGCAAAGGGAGAGAGAGAGAGAGAGAGAGAGAGAGAGAGAGAGAGAGA
Organism: Galaxias olidus; assembly: GCA_026901105.3. Classification (NCBI taxonomy): domain Eukaryota; kingdom Metazoa; phylum Chordata; class Actinopteri; order Galaxiiformes; family Galaxiidae; genus Galaxias; species Galaxias olidus. Next base: position 229,594 of record JAPMUY010007482.1, on the reverse strand, counting down.
GAGAGAGAGAGAGGTGGGAGAGGGAGGGGATGGGCTGTTTGATTTGAGACAGTAGAGTTGTGGAATCGCACTGCTGCCGAGCACTTCGAGCCACACTGTCATAACAAGACAAGGAATACTGTGTGCGGCGACCATGCCACGTTTCTCACAAAGGAAGTCTACTGCAGCACAGGCTTTGGTCCAAAGGTTTTTCTCGCTTTCTGAGCGGTTAACGGGAACAGAGACAGATCATTGATTTATATAGACAGTTCCTTTACACAATTCAGCCATGCAATTCTAAAACGATATATGCATTTACTTTATCACCATGAGATGGATACAGTGGCATCCTGGGCAAACAAATTAAGGAAAAAAGCATGCGTGTTCACTGGAGCATTTAGCATCCTACAGACTTAAAGAATCTGAATTTCTGTCTGTGGTCAGGATTAATAAAAGATTATGTACAAGGAGCAACCTGTTGAGCAATACGCTGCTCATCTAATCTGATCAGACAAGCTCATCACTAAGATGCTGCCCAAGGATGAACCACTGATGAGCAAGCAAATCTTTATAATCTGACAAAAAGACGTTGTTTAGGCACCAGAATGCTAACGCTTTAACTTAAATAGTGGGTCACAGGCTCAACTCTCCTGGAGAATGAGCAAGGGGGAAATCCAGAAGCCGGTGTGTCAAACAGTATAAATACACAGCGGAAAATGAAAAAGCCTTTCTTAGTAAACAGCAGGCATAATAGAAGAAAAAAAAGCTTTCTCTTTCTTTTTTTTTTTTTTTTACTTCCTTGCATACAAACAGAACGAAGAACCAGGGATGTTTGTCATTCTCAGAATAAAAACGCAAGTGTTTGTCTGTAGCAGCCCATATCTAAGTGCTCATAGCTTAGAAGGACAAGAATTGTATCATGTGTATTTGTGGCCATCTGGACTCGCCTGATATTCTCTCTCGCTATCCCTCTCTCTTTACCGCTACTACTAAGCAGAAACTCAATTTCCCAGGCACTCGGAGAGAATCCACCATGCACTGATGGGTTGAGCACCGAATTCCATTAGTATTGATTGTGCTCTAAGAGGGAGAAGAGTTGAGAGCAAAAGCGACAACAAATCTTACTGGTACGGGGAGAATTGGGCAGAACTAAAAGTTGGTTTTGACAAACGTATTATATATATGGCTGTGATGGTCAGTAAAACTAATACCAATTTTTTAACTGAACAATTCTCTTGTCAAAATAAAACTGCTCACTGCAACATAATGCTTTTGCTCAGCTGCACTAATCACCATACTGGTGGTTTGTACAGTTTCCAGCCTCTGACTTTCTACACCAGTCTTGTGTATAGGCTGGGGCACGAGGACAAGTCACATGAAAATGTGTGTGTGGCAAAGGGGCCGTTCCAAGGCGCCTAGACGTATGTATGTCATTCAAGCGTCAGACGGTCTCACGAGATACGCTGTGGGCCAGCAAAGAGCTGTTCTCCTTCTCATCCAAGCCAAAACTAAGCTTATGGTTGCAAGTCGCAAATCCCTTGACATCACCACATGGCAATACACTGCATTTTATGCAAATTTAGAGCAATAAACTTCACACCTCCAACATCTAGTGATTCCGGTGTAAGTAAGCTGTTAGTGTGATATTATTCTTGTCAATAGAATTAGCGTATAATTGTGTCTGCCAGTTGATACCACGGTCAATTAATAGAGCAGTTACTCACTCATGCTATGTTAAGCCACGTAAACCTTAAGTTATAAACTGTACTCCGCTGCTTAACGTTACAAGTGGAAACACTGAACATCAAAAACATTAAACAAACACCATTGAACTGATTCAATAGTATATGTAGCTATTACGCAAAGTGTTATTTTCATACAACAGGTAAAGAAATCATAACGTTAACAAAAATTGTAGGTTACGCATGAAAAATAAAAAAACCTGTTGACCATTACCTACACGCAACAATCACAATTTCTAACCACTTGTCTGCTGCTATGAGCCACGTAAGCAGGTTGAAACAACGTAATGAAATGTACTATTTCTATTACGCTGTTGACAATGCAGGTCAAATTGTTGTTTTCAGAACCTTTATGTGCCAGCACTGTGGTGTAATGGTTATGGTCACAGTTTAGTGGTTGAAGAATTCCTGCTTCAATTCCCTCTAGTTAATGCTTTTCTATTTGGTTTCCTACATAGTATTATTTGTACAAATTTAGGTGCCTTCAAGAACGGGTGGGCCTAAGATACCTGGCTTGTTGGTTGCATCAAATAAAACTAAACAAAAACATGCTCATTTCCCTCTTGTTATTTTGAATGTATGGTTTAAAAACAAAAAACTAATATGGGGTAGGTGGTGATTTTTACACACCTGTTGCATTTCCGTAACATGGGAGTCTCTCTTTGGCTTCTCTGGCTATTTTGGCAAGTGTGTGGGGATCAAACGTCTAGGTGGCAGAGATCAAGATGGAGAAAAAGTACTACAGCTGTTTCCTGATAGCAGACGAAATGATGCGCAGGGCATAACTGCATGTGTCCACTTGCTGAGATCTCTGATTTTAACATATCAGATTTTAACATATCAATCATCTTCAGTACTAGGGCAACAGCCATTACCAACCTTATAGGTGTGTAAATTAAATGTAGTAATTATCTAATGCTTTCAGTCCCTCGTGTTCCAACTTTGCTGTCATAAAATCCTGATGAACTGAACAGTAGACAGATAGAAAAAGTTATACTCTCTTTGCATCAACAAATCCCCAGAATCAATAATTTATTAAGGAAAAATCAAAGACCTTAGATAGAAACATGTACAGTACGGGTGCATATTCTGCATAAGCCAATTACGAATTGTTAAATGCTAACTAAATGGAAATACATTGTCAGGTGCATCAATTCACCTGCCAGGAACCAAAAACTGTTCTCAGAATGTTGAAAGGTATGGAAATGTAGTGGTTGTTACCTGAAGTTTGTCCTCAGGAACATTGAGCCAGTGGTTAAATGCTTGTGAGAGTTTTGTACGAACTTGTTTTCCTAGAAAAGAAGAGGATGGGTAGACAGTCAAGCAAAGGTAAACCAACTGTGTGAACTTGGACAACAAAAAACAGCACATAAGGTGATTAAATCTAAAGGCACAAAGTTGAAAAGTTGAGCTAATACAAATGAGAATACCTAGATCCACTCAGTGAAATTAGATTTTTATTTGACGGACTGACACTAAATTGACTTACCTGGCAATTGCAACAAATACTTGTAAGGTTCCAAAAGAATTCGCTCAGAGACTGATTCCCTGTCCCCATCCATTGCTTTCAACTCTGACAGACACAAAATGAGCTTAATGAATGGTCTTTGTATTAATACTATGAGCTGATGTACAGCGAACACTGAATACTGCACATAACGTTAAATCTGTGGTTAAACTCCTCGTCCAAGTCCACTTTAGAATTGAACAACAGTAGCGCAACTTTTCAAGGCTCCTCCCACCTTGAGCGATTCAGGCACTTCCTCTGTCGGCTAACGTTAGCTACTAGCTAACATTTGCTAACAAGCAACAATCTACGCGTTTTTATAGAATTACTGCAATGTAAAAAATTACAAATGGCACTGGATAAATTAGATAAAACACACGATATGTGAACGTGACGTCCAATATAGCATTGTCATTATGCAGACCACAGCTAGTGATTTAAAGCCATCTCACTTCCCGAAAGACGCACCCGAGATAATGTGCTCCAGAGATTTGATCAAAGGGTTTCGAGTAGCGCTAGCTTACTACGCCATGACTTCTTCACAGAGCAAGCGCAAAATAGGTGGGGCATGCATGATTAGGTGTCTATGATATGCTACCCCGGCTAGCCCTATGTATCAAGGGGGTAACTTGTGCATTACACTGCATTGGAAAACCCCGCCTAAACGGCTGACCCAATTAGACATATCAAGGGTCAGTCATATTTCTTAGTTGTTTACCGGTCCGGGGCGCTGGGAGCTGTAGTTTAAAACTTTTTTAAACTAATGTTGAGTCGCGGTTTCAACATCCAAATAGAAATACATCTCCCAGATGGCTTAGCTTAAGCTAAGCGTTACCGTTAGGGGCGGTAATACTTTTCTGTTATCCAATGAGAAAACGCATTAATGATTGTGGGTGGTTTGGTGTACCCGTCAATCATTTTTCAGAAGGCGGAGAGACATCAGAGAAAGAACTGGCTAGCCAGCACCGACGAGGCGCAGCGGTGCTGTGTAACGACTTTTCCATGATTCACAGTCAGCATCTGCTGGGGGCAACTGACGACGCTCAAACTTGATATATTAACCATATACATCAATGATCCTATGGATTGATAACACACTTTCGTCGAAATACAAAATAGTTTCTCAACTTGACAACATAGGTAAGACGGAACTGTTTTCAGCTTGATAACAATCCTGCTGCTGAGTGTGAAGGAGGAGGGGGTGGGGGTGTATCTGAAAAGCTGCTCAAAATACTGATTATAGAATGAATCGAATGTTTGCTATTTGTAAGAATCCGACATGGATCAACGTTTTCTGGTAACTAAAGTTAGAACGTAGTTAAACGACATGGGTTAGTACTTGAGTTTGTTAATCAGTGACTTGCTTGCTAGATGGCATTTGCCAGCAGTCAGCACAGCAATTGAATCGACTAAACGACTGTGTTGTGTTCTCTTGTCTTGTTGTGTGCTGTGCGGTGGAATTCTCGAAACGGCGACGAGCACTGTCTGTTTTTTTGGGTTAAACAGTCGTGAATGAGTCGAACGAAATGTAGGGCTAAAGTATTTTCGATACCTTTAGCGAGCTTTTCGATATACGATTTACAGTAGCTATCGACCAACAGAGGAAATGTTGTAGTGTTTGTTTTTTTCGTCCCAGCCTGTTCCCCAGTCTATGGGTCTACAGAGCTAGCTGTTACATTGTATCATCATCATCAGTGAGTAAAGTGGCTCGTAGTTCTGAAACATTTTAGCGTTAGTTGTTTGTTTGATTTCATGTCTGATTGTGCTGCATACACATTCTATACCTACATTTTGGACTGTCTGTGCCTTCGATTGAAGATACTATATTAAATGTAAATTAAACGAAAAGGCTGTCTTTGGAAGGTATTTTATAGCAGACCATCTCAACTGCAGTCCCGCATTTCGCAAGACAAGGGGAAATTAGGACAATCAACTATGTGCGTCGAGATGTGAGGGCAGTTTGCTGGTTGTAGGGTAATGTTAAGTCACGGACTGGTAGCGAAATCAATTGTATCATCTGTTGTGGGTGACATTGTACTACAGCCATCGTAAGTCGCTAACGCTTCTATCATTTCTAGCCTCCACAAGCACGCCACATAGGATAATTTAGTTATACTCATAAGTGCTACTTCCACATCATTTTATGAGGTATTCAAAATGGTGTATGACCAAATTTAAGTCGCTTTATAAATTATTTTTACTGTGTAGAGTGCGAAGTCCTTATGCTTGACCTTTTTGCGAAACAGTGGTCGTTTTCTTTGTCGTAGTCGTAGACACTATAATGAACTTGGTTGTCAAGCCTAACTGAAAAAAACATGTTCTAAATACGACTTGACTGTATTGTAATTATTCCCCTGCAAACTAACTAGTCTCTTGTGATTGCTCGAGTATGGTCCGTGTTATTTTCCTTGAACAGTCTGGTTAGATCTGTCTAGTCCGGCCATATAGCTATTTTCTGTCGACCGAACCAGAGAGCAGTGTAATTGCTGAGACACCCGGGACAGCGAATCAGGAAAAGGATCAGTGTCAAAAAATTGCTGTCTAAATTTAAGGATTTGTTGTGTCAAAAGCAGGGATGATTTTGGAAAGTAAAGGTGAAATTATTTTGCCAATGGTCTTTCCTATCATTTTCGTTGACGGTCACTTGTTCTGCTGTTACAGACTGTCAGCCACAGAAATGGCGTCATCCATTGCTGTAGCCAGCGCAGTCACTGTGCAGTAGAATGCATGCTAACCGTGCTTCGACGGAATCGAGCTACTGTAGTTGCCAGTAGTTCAGTGTCATTGAGATTAATCATCCGGTCATCATTTTCAACCTTTTTAGTAAGCGTTTTAGTGCTTGCATGGGCACAGTACTATGCTCGCCGAGGTTGCCATGAATACACGCAAGAACCTTGTTGCACGGGGTATTACATAAACGGCTTTAAACTTCTCCCGATCACCCTTTACGATGTAATACATTTGTTTTCTGTAATATGTTGGTAAGAATAGGTAACTTGTATCGCAAAATATCCAAAAAGAATGCAACCGTTTCAACGAATGAATGAAAACCAAAACTAATCACTTGCAAGAATAATGTGAGGCTGTCATCTCGTTCTAAAATGAAACTCGAACAAACATATATATTAATTAGTGTGTATGTGCTGTTCTGCAATCTCAAACGTTAATGATATTAAAAAAACAATTTCCCATTTATATTTATCCACAGATTTATTGTACTGGTCACACACAAGGAACAAGAAGGACTCAAACAAAGATGAAGGTAGGTTGACTTTGAATACAACTTGAGACAAATCGGTTTACATTTGTTCTATTTTTGACCAGTAATTTAATATAAATACAATTTGTTACTTCTATTGCAAAGGGCGTTTAAGAAATATTTTTGTTAAAATTTCACCAAGTAATGCAAACTCAATATTTTTGTGGATCAAAATAGAACTCTATCCCTCTTTGTCTATTAGATTATTAACCAGTCTTTAACCTCTTAGCAATAGGGTTCTATTTTTTAAATGTTCCTCTAAAAAGACATACTTATATTGAATAAGCAACAACTAAATACGTTTCATATGCAAGTGTATTGTTTGAAAGCTAATACCTTGTAATTTCTTAAATTGTGCTAATTTGCTGTGTTGGGAGAAATATAATTATAAGAGACATAGGACAGTTGTAACATGGGATTGTTGTAACACCTTTTATTAGGGGGGTCCACCACCAACCCCCCCTGTATTCGCACTCTGGGTGGCAGTGATAACACTAAATTTTTCAGTTAATCACATTAGCATAAAAACTGGTGGCAGCTTTTTTTTGAGGTTTTTTTTAAATATGAAATCAACATACAATTTATTTTAAAACGGTAATATTGTTGCTTCGATATAGTCTACTATTCCACGGCGAGAGTTCAAATCTGGATAACTAATAATCAAACAAAATCGGCCAACTGTTTGACGTTAGGAATTTAATAATAGTAATAATAAAAAAACACCAACAAAAATCAAGTGGCAGCACTGCCACGAATAATTTCTTTTAGTGGCAGTGGACAGATTGCTGCTGGCGCTTTCCACCAAATTGGTAGCAGTCTGGAGCCCTGGTTAACAGATTTGTCATTGCTAGCAAGACAAAATCAAAGCTAACACACCGACCAATTTAGTGCAGTCTTGATGTGCCTTGCTCTACAAAAAAATATAAACAATGAAAAATATGCATTGGAATCGGGAGACTTTGACAATCATATAGAAACTTTATCTTGCTTTGCTCATGGTGTTGGATATTAACAGACATATGGTTCTCCCAGTTTTCTCGTAACTGCAGCTTGTATGCCCTATCTAAAGAGGTGATACATTTTTTTTCGCAGTTCAGTGACTGTGAATCAGTATAGATGGTTATAAAGACAAGGGTCTACCCTTTCATTACATATAATGCATGTAGACATTTAAGTTGCTTTTAATTGGCAAATCAAAGCATGTACAAACATTCAAAATAAGAACAGAATGGCCCACAGGCAGGCACTTGCTCGCTAAGAGCATAGGTCAAGGTATTGTCTAATGACAGGTAGCTGGATGGTTGCAAGTGCACTGAACTTTCCTTCAATTTGCAGGGCTTTCGTCCATTCTAAGAGTTATTGTGATAAACATTTTTTGCTTTTTTGTCATTACATTGTGATCAACATGTGTTTGCGTACCTGTAAACCAACACACTATTTTGAGCTGACACAAGGGCCTATAACATTTTACTTAGAAATAACTCTGAAATGATTGACTTAAAACAAATCATTGTATAGATAGATAGATGTTTTATAGTCATATGGTGTCATGGCACAACTTTTACCGTTTTTACGCATTAACCTTGTGAGTCAAATCTTCGGAATATTGAACAAAAAAAGCCACTTGTCTGTTCATAAGATGTCAGTGAAACTAGAAAATGAAGTGCTGTGCCAAACATGTGGTGGGTATTTGTTTTAAGCCTCATCATAGACATTGTCAATTAAACTTAAACACATACTCAGTCAGTCAATATTCTGTATTGTTGTATATCTTTAAGGCTAACCCTTCCTTTGCCAAGACGACCCATGCCAAAGCACCAGTAGCTGGTATGAAAGTGACTATGGTTTGGACAAAGAGTTGATTCAAAGCTGTATTGCAGTTCGATATGTTGGCTTGTGGTTTGGTGTGGTGGAAAGTGTTTCCCCCTACGTAACTCTTCCTTTTTCTTTTGTTCTGTATACATAATATATTGTTCTTAAATCATAATATAATGTAACAAATAGGTTAGTGGTTCAATTCATCCATCAAGAGCATGTTACTTTGCAACTGTTAGTTTATTATTTTCTCGGGTTTCTTTCTTTACTTTTTCTTTCAAAACCCCTATTATTTGATCTGCCGTATCAGTGCTTTCAGTGTTTTTGGAGCAAGACAATCATGTGACATGGTCAACGTCAATTCCTATTCTCCAAATAGGCTCATTTACTGTTCTCTAGACGCATGCCTTTGTGCTACTTGTATGGTTACAAAATAAGAATGTGCTTTTGGTCCCTTGGAGTGAGCCTGGCTGACTTTCTCTGACCATGACTGTTGAAATGGAGGTAGACAATAAAGTAACAGAAACATTTACAGTGACACGGTAACACCACATACAATGCCACTTGAAGTAAGGTGTTTGCTGGTGCTGCTAAACTAGGATATTCATTGGAATTGTGTTATGAATAATATTTTTCTAAATTTCACCGTTTTAAAAAGTTTGCTTAATCTGTTATAACAATTTATAAAAACACCTAAAATGACCAAATTGAGGTTTGGATACTCATGAAATAATTAGTTGTTTTTTTTTGTTACCATGTTGGCAACTTATGCATTTTATTTTTTCAAATAATTATTATCATTATAATATTATACAATATTATTATATATAATATTTACCATAAGAGTCGGGAAAAGTAATTATAAAAGTACTTTTGAGACATGAATTATTGCTAAAGCCCCTAACTCTGAAAGAATGTTAACTACTTTGTGTCAAACTGTTTGAGAAAACAAATTAGATCTTAATCTCCAAACATCGACATAGCTTAACTCATAAGTATTGGGCAAGTAGCTATGACATCACACATTAGCAGAAATTATTAGATAATTTTATCATATTTTAATGCTCTATGCCTTAGGCCTACAGCCTAATTTTAGTGTCTGGTCTTATTTAGAAATATTGCTCATCTTCAACTGTGTATTAATTACCATAAGGGAATTGGTGAAAGGTCTACTCTCGTTACATGCATGCAGTTGGGTTTAAGTTTCTTAGATAAAGCGCGTGCTTCATCCCACAATGATGTTTGAGCACTAACCTTAAACTAAAACAAAACAATTGAGACGTTTGACATGTTTGCTTCCAAAGCAGCCTGTGCTTAAACTCGGATTTAAGGTTGGGTGTGCACGCTCTTGAAATCCAGACGGTGGATCAGGAAGTAGGCTATATACCGTCGTATGAAGTTGATACTGGCCATCGTAGCCGCTCCTGAAGCTAATCTATGTTGCAGGCTAATTGGCTGTTGAGCATGAGTAGATTTAAAACCGGTCTAAGGGGACCTCTTTGCTGCTGACGCCTATACACAGGCAAGCAGCCCTGAGATACTGGTGTTTGAAATATATTCTACATGATTGTTCAGGCTTGTTCTATGTCTGTAGTGCTCAGCACTGTTTCCAAGTGCAGGGATATGGCTTCGACAGGTGTCACGCCTTTCGTGTGCGTTTGTCTGAGGTTTTCAAGGTTGGGTGGTGTGATGGTAATGAACATCTGTGCCATTCTCTACCACTGCTTGTCTGTTTGAGAGGCTCAGTTTGTGAGCGTGTAGCAGATAAGTACTTTGGTGTCTGGATAAAACTGTTACTAGGCTTGAGCACAGCTGGTCTGCCTGGTCCTCAGTTGTCAGTGAATCATTGCTGTGTACTATTCTTTCAGGTACCAGCCAGCACTGATGTGTGCCATAATGTGAATGTTAAAGGTCTGATCGCAAAGGCATAATGAAACAGATATACTTTCTACTGGTGTTTTTTCGGTTACACCATCTTTAGATCAGGTGAAGGAACCTCTTAGCTCTGGCCCTTGCTAGGTCGCAATTCCATGCAAATGAAAATAGTTTGTTATTTTTTTGTCCCATAGTTTCACCACACATTCTATACAGCATCGTGTCCGGTGTGGATCCAGTGGACAGGTGTCCAACTGTGCTACTGTGTCTTTCCCCGGGCTCTGTTGGTTATGCAAAATAGCCTTTGTGTTGAATCATGTGGCTTTCTCGACATTTAAAACCGCAATGACCAAACCCTTCTGTTTTTGCCACACTGCTAGATACTTGCTGGCACATTGGCATGGCACAGCCTCACCTCTGCTTGGCTGGTGATCCCTGCTGGGTTCCTCGTGGCTTTGGGTGACCTGACATGTCTGTAATTATGACTGCCCAGTGTGTTTTTTTTTTTTTGTGTTTTTTTGGTAGTGCAGTAACTCATCCGTGTAGGACGGCCCCCCAACTCTGGATTTTCCTGTCTAAATATAGATTACAGCTGTAATGTAGGCTATTGTCTGCTGTGTGTGGAAAAAGTCTGTGAATGCCGCTCTCGGGTGCACAAGGCTGGCATTTAGTATTGTGCCAAAGAAAGGGAAAGTCTATTAATTCTGTCTGTTTTTTCCTCCGTGTCCTTGGGGGAAAGTGAACTAACAAACATCCTATATAACGACACAAAATTCTGCTCTGAATCCGAATAGCTTCCGTCCGTGTATTCATTATTAGCCTACTTGTGAAGTGGATGTGTTTTTTTCCTCCCAAGGCTGGTTTCCCAATACCTAGAGCAGATTAATCAATCTAACAGATAGGCCTAGTTCTTTGGTCTATACTGTGGATGTCTTTTGTTGATCAGCAGAGCGTAAACCTGCACCTCTAAGCCTTGCGGCGTTCCCACAAGCAGGCTCATCTCACTCCTAGCTCTTCTTGTGACCACAGTTGATGTTGCTTACTAAATTGAATGGAAACCCCTCCTCTCCTTCCCTCCAGACTCTAGAGGAGCCCCCCTACCTGACGGTGGGGACGGATGTGAGTGCCAAGTACCGAGGGGCTTTCTGCGAGGCCAAGATCAAGACGGCCAAGAGGCTGGTTAAGGCCAAGGTAAGTCAGTCTTTTCTAACGATTAGAACTGTAATCATGCTCATTGTTTAAGCTGAGGGGGGTCTGTTTTCAAAGACCCAAACAGACCCCCCCCCCCCCCCAGTGAATAAAAGCTAATAAGCGGAACATCAGGGCGAGTTAGAGTGCTGAAGTTACTCTAGGCAAGCACTCCACTCGTCCAGTCTATCATGGCTGCAATGTGGAGAGGGGAGAGGAGGGGGGACAGAGAGAGGGAGATGGAGATAGAGAGAGTCTATTAGCTCTGTTTTCTGCTGGATTGCACTACAGCCTCTTCTCCCCATTCCACCATCCCTGTCTGAAAGTGAGCACAGCCGTTGCCCTCCCCGCCTGGCTCTGCGAGACATGTTATGAGGCACTGCATTTAGTTCTCCTCTCCCAGCGGGACATTGCCACATGGGCGGTCGAAAAGCAGGAGTCACCAAGAAGGAAGTGACTGTGGGTTCAGTATTCCATAATGCCAGTGGTTCAGCGGTTCATGTCCCACACTAAACAACATTCTCTTCACAATGGTGGCAAGCAGGGCTTCTGTGATGATGGCAATCTTGTTTGTTTGCACCTAGCCCATTGTTTTTGTGTTTTTTATTATTACAAAAAAACAAAAATCAAGGCTATAATGCTTCAAACCCACATGTATTTTCCCGCCTGGCTATCTTGTGGCTGTGGGGAAACTTAAGATGGAAAATGATACGGGTTCATCATTTTTATCACTGTTAAAAGCTGGTTTAGAATGGGGTTTATTTTAATGGATCGCATGATAAGCGTGTCTTGTGTTTCATAAATGTGTTATTAAAGCAATTCCTGGCTGCTTGGGCTGCAGTGAATTTGAATATTTGGGTCGACTAATGAATTCCACTTGAGTTCTCTGGTCCATTAATCTTTGTTCATCTGTGTGCCCAACAAAGGGGTCGACAGCATATGGCACCACTGTGTTTTGAAGTGACTAAGACGAGATAAAAGCGAGTCAGTTCTGTGTGTGTGTGTGTGTGTGTGTGTGTGTGTGTGTGTGTGTGTGTGTGTGTGTGTGTGTGTGTGTGTGTGTGTGTGTGTGTGTGTGTGTGTGTGTGTGTGTGTGTGTGTGTGTGTGTGTGTGTGTGTGTGTGTGTGTGTGTGTGTGTGTGTGTGTGTGTGTGTGGTGTGTGTGTGTGTGTGTGTGTGTGTGTGTCAGGTCATGAATAGCTGTAGAGCCAGGTAGCGTGATCAAGGCCGCTGACTACACCCCTCCCAGATGTTAGATGATTTCAGTGTAGTAGACAAACAGCTTAAGGTCATCCTGCGCAACTTGATTGACAGTTGCCTCCCGTCGAGCCCCTCACCTTTCGACCTGCCCGCTCTGTGGAATCACATTCTGTCCATCCATCACGTGACTGTTTTCATGTTCCGGCGTCAAGCGAAACGTCTGGAGCCCTCCGTTAGTTTGACATTGGCCCCCGTTTAAATCAAAAGAGAGTTCTCACTGTCAACTAGAACCGGCCGAGGTGTCAGCAGGGGGGGGGATGATCCTCTAATGGAAACGTGTGTGTCAAGAAAGAAACCGTTATTATGCCAAAGGGGTTACAGGGAGAAAAGGCTTAGTGCCAGTCCCTGTGAGAGATTGGGATTCCTCTGCCGTCCCATGCAGTAAATGTAACTGGAGTGTTATGGTCTCTCTCTTTTGGAAAGCGAGGCTGCCTCAGGAAGGAAGACTCTCTCTCTCGCTCTCTGTACGGCAGAGTGTGAGTTACAAGACGGCCGTGCAGATGCAAGATTACCAGGCCCTGATCAGATTATGATCCGCCTCACACAGGGGCTTGGGGGAGGGGGTGTAAGCAGGAGGGAGGCTGCTGCAGTGCTGCGCTATTATTATAACCACATAAGACAACCGGCTTGTTTTTGATTTTAGGCCTATACTGAACTTTAGTAGGCTCTAATATGGAGAACGTATGAATTCAGATGAGTAATGGTAAAAGCTTTCCCCCTGTCACTGCCCCTCTGGCATCATGTTCCAGCTTAGTGTCTAGTCTGACTGTCAGAGCTGGGGCCGGTGGTAGGTCCGAACACACAGACACACATATACACACACACACACACGTTATGTGTAGGGATCATGTAGGGAGGCCCGGCCTGGCCTTTGGGTAATTGTTTGTTTACTCTAGTTCTTAACCGATCCCCCACGCTCCTTCGTACCTCAGGTGACCTTTAAACCAGATCTGTCCACGGCAGAGGTCCATGACGACATCATCAAAGGACCGCTGAAGGTATGCTTGGAGGAGTCTGTCTTCAACGGTGTTGTAGGCTAAACTAGATTAGATATTTATATTCTTCAATTAGTGTCGGGCAACAAGGATTTACTTTAGCCTGCTTGTCCCAAAAGTGTCCTTCAGATAATGTCTGCCAGGACTGTGTTGGGACAAGATCAGATTAGGTGTATTTTTTTTAAATGCAAATTGTAATGTCGATATAGGAAGAAAAAAATTTTTTGTATCGATGGAACACACTGTAAAGATTTTGTTTTGCTGTTCCCAAGAAAGCCGAAACAACAATTGCTAGCCAGGTAGCTTGCTGATTTCTTGACATCGTCTGATCCTTTGACATTGAATCTGTGATCAGGCCACCCACCTAGCGGGACCGCGCGAGTCAGTGTTGTGATGGGAGCTTTGTGTCCTTGCCTGCAGGTGGGAGCAGTGGTGGAGGTGGAGAATCAGGATGGAGTCTATCAGGAGGCCACCATCAACAAACTAACCGACGCCAGTATATACACTGTTGGTAAGTCAATATCAACCAGCTTGCTTTAAAACGTTTCAGGGGAGCCTTACACGGCGGATGAATCCCTGCGGCCTATTTTAGGCAGTCTGTTTTGGTTTTTTAGAAGAAGACACTGTGGGCAGAAACACAGACTTGCTGCCAGAGCCTGTCTGCGTTTGCCTCCGTATTTCTCTGATCAAATAACAAAACCAGTGTAGCTCTTATTATAGCTGGGTATGTTTTGTAACTTGGATGGAGCTTATTTGTGCAGCCCCAAGGTGTGTAGGTGTGTGTGTTTGAGTGTGTGTGTGTGTGTTTGTGTGCCGAGGTTTGGACCTACATTAATTTGATCTGTATTTCTCTCCCACTCACGTCTCTGCAGTGTTTGACGACGGCGATGAGAAGACCCTGAGGCGTTCCTCTCTCTGCCTGAAAGGAGCGCGCCACTTTGCGGAGAGCGAGGCAAGTCCCCGCAGTGCTCTCCGGCAGTTTCCTATCGGCTTGTAGCCCTAGAGTTGCTTGGAAACAAATTAACCGCCGTCCCGTTCTCGAATTGCCAGGAGCCATACACAATGTCTGCAAAACTTTGACATTTAAAAAAGAAAGCTTTGCCTAATGGTGCTTATAAATCAGTGATCCAGCATGGACATTTAGAAGATCACGAGTTATTAATACACATGAGTTCATTTGAAAGAAGTGCAGATTAAATTGGATTATATGTTCATTAACGTCCTGTCTTGTGTTACCTGTTTGAACTAAAATGTTAGAGGGCTTGATACACATAAATCAAAAATAGTAATAGAAATTCTCAGTCTGACAAGACGACATGTTAACCCTGCTCCTGTCGTCCGTCCGTCCGTCCCGTTCCCCCCCCCCCTCCCTCCCTGGTTACAGACATTGGACCGACTCCCTCTCACCAACCCAGAGCACTTTGGAATACCAGTGATCGGCAAGAAGGGAAACCGTGGCCGGCGGTCTAACCCTGTGTGAGTATTGGGCTGAGTTCAACCCGGGCAAGCCTTCAGGTTGTGACCCCGGGCCATGTGGCCGCGGAGAGGGGGGGGGGAGATCAAATACTGGGGGCCATAACCTCGGATGCTGGCCGGAATAAACGGATAAGGGCATGAGTTAATTGGTATTCCTTTTGGGACAGCGAGGGCACTCCACTCTATCATATCAGTCTGACTACCTCCCTGACAGTGCTCATAGAAAAGTCAATATTGATTTGTAGGTTGATATTGACTTGGCAGTCCCAGTTGCACATTAGCTCTCTGGACCGGTGCGTTCTCTAGAGGGGTATGGCTGTCTGTAAAAACGAACAATTTAAAAAGGTTCTCACAGGATGGATTTAACTTCTTGTAGTGAAATGAAATGACTATTCTGCGGAAGTGATTCTCTGTTATCTGTAACAGTTATCGTGAGCTGCCGAGCATTCAAAAGAAGCTGGAGTGGCCTCTGCTCCTTCTCATTTTACTAACAGAATTATTTTGCCAATGGCTGATTTGGAAAATGTCGCTTTGCTTTCGAGTCAATTTTAAAGAGGAACCCATTTTAAACATAATTTGGTTTCAGTAATTTATCAGTCCAGTAAAGTGTAGTGATGTATTTTTTTTTATCTTTACCTGCCAATACCGTAGACGTTCACTCATAAAGATAGACGTTCACTCATAAAGATAGGTTTCAGGTTGAGGACTAACTTTCCATCTCTACGATGTTACACACAACCTCTCTGCTCTTAGGACTACTCTAGCCCAGTTGTTGTAGCAGAGCTGATTTACTACTGGTGCTCCCAGGAGCTCCGATTGAGAGAGAGAGAGAGAGAGAGAGAGAGAGTGTTTGTGTGTCTGTGTCTGTGTCTGTGTCTGTGTCTGTGTCTGTGTCTGTGTCTGTGTCTGTGTCTGTGTCTGTGCTGGGAGCCAGCCTAGTAAAGCAGAGGGAGAGGACTGTGGGTCTGTTTGCCTGCTGCTGGTGTAGCTGCTACGTCGCCCAGACATGTGAACCTCCCCCGCCCCCCCTCCAGCGTGATCTCACCCCCCCCCCCCCTCCTGGAGACTGGCCTGTGAGTCAGGCTCCCTATCAAACAACTGCAAATGAGGGGGCTCATCAATAGACACGGCCTAATGAGAGGGAGCCCATCAGCAGACTACTCCTAATGTTTCATTATGCTCCATAATGACGCGCGGTTACACTGTGAGTGAGTGGGAGGCAGCGTTACGCCGCAACTCTCTATGCCTTGTTTGTCTAATGCCTCGCGACCGAGCTGTTTTTAATAGGTGTCCCATCCCATGTTGTTCTTTGTTAGTTTTTTTTAGTAAAACCCACACTGAACGTGCCTGTGGTTAACGGTCGATCGGAAGCGCGGGTCTAAAACGATGTCTCCCTTCACAGCCAAGAGGAGGAGTCCTCCTCGTCGTCCAGCGAGGAGGAGGAGAGCGACCAGCGTCAGAACGAGGACCTGTTTGGCAAGGTGGTGTGCGTGGAAGGGGTGCCCAGCGGGGACAAAAAGAAGACCACGTGGTACCCTGCACTGGTGAGTTCACACGGAACACGTTCATTCATCTGTCTGTCTGTCTGTCTGTCTGTCTGTCTGTCTGTCTGCCCGCTGGCCTGCAGGCTTCCCCTCTGCTGCTCCGATCCCCTCCGTGCAAGGGACTGGTTGTGGCTAGACCCAGCAGGTCATAGCGCTCTGCCAGTTCATTTAAACTGCTTATGTAACCTAGAAGCTCCGGCCAATTTTATTGGTTTGCAGCTCTTATTGGTTTGCAGCTTTTATCACTTTATAAAATGCCAGACTGTGCACAAAAAAAGCCCATTACTCCATCTATGTGTTGGCATCAAACTGTTGGTTGGTTGAAACAACATTTGCGTTCTTGTCATTTGAAGTCTGCAGTGTGACGAGCTAAAAGCGTGCACTGCTCAATGTTCACAGATATTCAGGTTGAATGAGACAGGTCTGCGAAAACGGTGCAACACGAGCTGTGATGCGGTGCGGGTGGCAGCAGGCTTTTCTCTCAGACCGTCGTTGCCACCCGCTCGCAGCTGCCTGGCGATGGGGAGCGCTCGGTGAAATGGTGACAGGCGTTGTTTGTTTATGTAAGTGCTACACGGAGAAACACGGGGCTCGGAAGGGAGGCGCTGTCCCTTTAACTGTTGCTGTGTAAGTCGGCAGGGCCCGCCTCCCGAGTTTGTTGTTCTTGGCGTAATGCTTTTGGCGGAGCGCGCTCCACGTCGCCTCCCCGTGGTGGTCTGAGGAAGCACACGGCCACACATTACGGCATTGTTTACACCACGACCGTGCACCTCAGTGGAGGGGAGGCGGAGTGCACAGACGCTTTGCAGCAACCATCCAGATAGGGAAAAGGGGTGTGTGTGTGTGTGTGTGTGTGCGTGCGTGCGTGCGCAGGATTAAGTTAAGGGGCGAGGATGTGTATATGCATTAGACAACTGTCTGTGTGTAGGGCGTAAAAAAATCAGTCAAATGAGATGGGCTGAAGCAATCCGGGTGGAAATGAACTCTGTATCAGAGCGGTGTTGCCTCATCTGGACCTGGCCCTGGCACGGGTACAGCTCCCACTGCTGTGCTCCAGCCAGAGACAGTTTACTCTGCCATCACTCTTCGTCTCTCTCACTTTGCCCTCGTCCTCGTTTTGTTGTCAGATGCCAACTCTGCCGAGTGATCAATACTGCTTTTTGACTCGCTGACACTTTTATCTCTCTCCCTCTCTCTCTCGCGCTCTGCCTCTCCCCCCACCCTCCTTCTCCCTACATCTATCCCCGTCGTCTTCTTCCTCTTCTACAACCAGGTCATCTCCCCGGACTGCCACGACGACGTGACCATGAAGAAGGACAACATCTTTGTTCGCTCCTTTAAAGACGGGAAATTGTAAGTCACCAGAGTTGTTATTCTGTGGAGTCGTGTTTATTGTGACACAACGCGAGGTTGTGTGTGTGTGTGTGTGTGTGTGTGTGTGTGTGTGTGTGTGTGTGTGTGTGTGTGTCTGTGTGTGTGTGGGTGGTCTTTGAGACAGGATAAGGGACCATGCACAAGGTGTTGGCACTGTTTAGTACTAGGAAAGAATTCCTCCCACCTTTTTATAAAGTGACAACTGTTTACCCGGGAGATGCCTCGCGCTGTCAGAGAGCGCGTTCTGTTTAGATGCTAGCCTCATTTTCCTGCTGTGATTGACTGTCGAGGCAAGAAAGCACTGCCTCTGCAAGGAACCACACTGTGTGTGTGTGTGTAGCTGTGTGTGTGTCTATGTCTGTGTCTGTGTGCGTGCGGAAGTAGGGTGGGCCCAGGAGAGTCGCCTCCTGAAGTGGAGCTTGGTTATTGCAGAATGCGTGGCATGTCTGTGTGGGCAGACATAACTGTTCTTTTAAACCCGATGATAACACTGGTTTGTTTCTGCCTCAGCCTACGCCTTTGTATATTTACATTCCTCTGATACCATACCGGCCCAGGCCCCCCTGCATCACTCCCTTAGTCAGCGATTCATGTGAGCCCTCCGGCCCAACTTGACAGCGTGAGCGTGGCTCGAATCCAGACCCCGAGTTAAAAGACTAGCGGAGGCGCCGCCTGAGTGTGAGTAGGGCCCGCCGACCGCCCCTGCCGAGGCTGTCTGGCCGTGGAGGGAAACCCAACACTGATGACCCTGGGAATAAGACGAGGGACGATTATTCTGAGAGGAGGCGAAAGCTGCAATTCCCCTGCGGTTCCCCGTGAGGCCGCAGAGGTCACTTCCTTAACAGCTTTCCTCGGCGCTGGAGCCGGCGCGCTTAGTCCCGCTGTTGTGAGCGAGGCAAGTGGGGGCACCAGATACGCATGTAGTCTGCGGGCTGTATTAAGCCTTTCTGACTGGTGCGAGCGCCACATTACACCGCCGTCAATGAGATCACGCAGTCGTTAAGACCCCTCGAGCCAGACCTGCGCGGAGATAACCGACGCTGTGCAATCAGCCTGTCAGCCGGTGGTGTCTGAGAGGGTAACGTCTGGAGATGCACGGACACGGCTGATGCTAATCAGTGGAAGTGACGAAACCATCTGTTGGCTCGCGTCTTAGTTGGGTGTTTTTTCGTGTCGACTCGCTGGCTGAAGAGTCTGTGCGGGCAAGTCTAAGCCACAGAGAGTCTGTGACGTTAGGGCATAGCACAGGATAACTGAAGACAGTGCCCTTACGTTCATTTCAGCGTTCAGCCACAAGAGAATTGCTATTATTATCTCGAGCTGACAGAATTGTTTCCAGAATTTCCCCGACAGGTTTCACGGTTCATGTGTTTTGAAAAGATTGCCATTTAAGGTATGAGTTTATTCAGGCCTGGGTTATTTAAACATTTGCTTTGTTTTTAGGGTCTTTTTTTTTAAGTCATTGTTTTGTAGCTCCTTGGTTTTGGTTTGTTAACCGTAAACTGAATGTGGAGCAGGAAAAGAAAGCTAGCGAACACTGAAAGGAAACTGTATGTGAACCAGCGTCAACCATATAAAAAATAAATATCAAAAAGTACCTATGAATGTAGATTCCCGGCCTGGGATTCCACTCACATAGACAAGGCAAGACAGTGGACCTCTTTTGTGAGCAAGATGGTGTGCCCTCTTTGAGGCAGGCTGTATCTTTTACTCTGTTGCTGGCATGTGTGTATGAATGTTAAGCTGGCGTCTCTTCTCTTGCAGTCACACAGTGCTGAGGAAGGATGTTCGGGAGTTGGACGGCGCCTCTCCTCCCAAAGCCGACGCGGGACTCAAGCCAGGTGAGTTTACGCCGCCGTCCTCTGACTTGCGCTTAAGCACCTTTAGCTGTTCGAGACGGCTCTCTCGCGCTCTTATTTTTAATAAAATGTATTTAGCCACGTTGTTGGCTCCGCCGCTCTTCCTCTCTCACCATTACATCATGACCAGGCCAGCCTCTTAGTATTCACGGGCGGTCGACTCTTGATTGTGACGTTTTACGTAGTGGGGAAGGAGGTGTTGGTGCCCCTGTGTTAGATACCTCTAGGTCCCACCTGTGACTGTGTGTGGCAGAATGCAGATGACACTAGCCTCGTAGATTTGTACCTCACGGGTATGGCAGCCTTTAATCGTTCCGCTGGATGTTTTTCTGATGTTTTCGACGAATGGATTTCATATGGTCCTGTTTTCCTTGAAGGCGCTGCTGATCCAGAGCTTAAACATAAGTCTTTATTTTTTAATCAAATCCCCGTAGATCTGATACGTTGTCATAGGGCTCGGTTTAAGACTGCCATTTCTAAGCTGCTGCAACATATCCCTGGAGACCTGTTATTGTCAAGAGGCTGTTGTCTAGTTGTTCCTGGGAGTCCGCAATGATTTCATTCTGCATTTCGGTGCTAGCCTTAATGGGTTGACAGACAGTGTAGGTTGTTCTGCGGGCTGCTTCTGAATTGAATAGATTATCTGTTTGACAGACTCAGGATTAAAGTCCCACGTATGACAGTGTGTTCAATGCAAGACGATAAAGGTTGTGAAAGACCATCAACCTGCTGTATGGGTGAACGTTATGTAGCGTTGAAAGAGCAGTTTGTTACATTGCCCAAAGATGTTTGGCGACACTCCATGTTGCTAGGTTACTGTGTGTGTGTGTGTGTGTGTGTGTGTGTGTGTGTGTGTGTGTGTGTGTGTGTGTGTGTGTGTGTGTGTGTGTGTGTGTGTGTGTGTGTGTGTGTGTGTGTGTGTGTGTGTGTGTGTGTGTGTGTGTGTGTGTGTGTGTGTGTGTGTGTGTGAGAGAGAGAGAGAGATTGTGTTGATGTAACGTCAATAAGTGGCTCTCACCTCGCGCGGGTTATTGTCAGCCACTGCTTTGTGTTACACACGGGTGGTTGACTGTCTTCTTGGTTGCGTAACAGCGCTGGATGCGGCTTTGGAGTTCCTGCGCAAAGCAGCGGTGCCCGCCACCTGGAGGATGGAGGTGAAAGACGAGCGCTCCAGCAGCGAGGAAGACGAAGAGGAAGTGGAGGAGCAGGAAGAGGACGCCAGTAGTGAAGAGGAGGAGGTAATGCTCGGTCAAACTTGAAGTACTACATGTCCGTATTTTTAATACTGGTGTCCCAAAACTCATCCTGTACACAACTTTTTGTTTGCTGTCCAAAGGAGGAAGTGGAGCCTTTCCCAGAGGAGAGGGAGATTTTTCTGCAGCAGCTCTACAAGTTCATGGAGGACCGAGGTAAGCTCTGTCTACCCTAACAAACATGGTGTAGCATTGGCTGGATTGGCAGCCCTGACATTTCATTTTTGACGATTTACCGTTTCCTTGACGATGGACAAATAACGATATAAATTGTATCATATTTCTGGACACGTTGACCTCTTGAACACAATAACGCTACAAGAGACCCTGCTTTTTCTTAATGTATGGTGGTTGCTATATGATGTTATGGTTATACTTTGAACAAAAGCTATGTATCTTTTTTTTTTTTTAATGCCTAAGGAGGTTAATATGCACTGGTACCAATGTATAGGGTATGCCGATAATGTCAACACAGCATTTCCATCCCATATCATTAAATATATATAACAAAATGTGATACGCTAATGTATTAGTTTGCACTTCACACTACATTCACCTAAACAATAACATGTTCTGCCTCCTAGCTTAACAAAGTGTCATGTTACCAATATGTTCAATCATGACCGTGTGTGCCACTTCCTGGTGTGTGTGCTGTGGCATTCAGTTACGATAGAAAAACCTATTCTTCTTTACTTCAGGAACCCCAATCAACAAGAAACCTGTCCTGGGCTACAGAAACCTCAACCTGTTCAAGCTCTACAGGCTAGTGCACAAGCTGGGAGGCTTTGAGAATGTGAGTGTGGCGTTGTGAATAAACAGCTTTGTCTGAGAGAATGTTCTCCCCACTGTTTCTGGCACTCTTCGAAATGTACTTTTTGGTCCAACGTGACATTTTGGGTTGACGCTAAAAAGTGAAATCTTTCATTTATTTATTTTGTGTCTCTCTACTCAGATTGAGAGTGGCTCCGTTTGGAAGCAGGTCTACCAAGATCTTGGAATCCCCGTGCTCAACTCTGCCGCTGGCTACAACGTCAAATGTGCTTACCGCAAGTATGTACTGACTGTTAACTTTCCCCTTCTCTTTACGGCTATATGAACAGACATATTTTACACAGGCCTGTTGTCACTTAAAGAGTGACGTGTAATGTCCAGCGAAGGCTGTTTCTCTGCTCTGCTGCTGTTGGGGATGTATTCACGCTGTTCAGGGGTTTGGACCTTCTCATCTTGTTATGTGATATGATTAGCCTTGACCTCTGGGAGTCAGATCAGCCTTTGACCTCTTATGAGGGCCACCCGAGCAGGTGATTGGTTCTCACAAATCCATAAGCCTATTGGATAACTTTGTTGTTGGCTAGTCATCATTGTTCCATGGCACCGTGCATGTGCTTACTAGATGTTCTACCTATTAATGGATCAGGACTGACAGGGTATGGCGCAGATTTGTGTCGTGTTTTTATGTTCTCTACAAATTAAAAATCATCTATAAATAACAACTGGGTCATGCGTGGGTGTCTTAATGGTTTAAAGATGATGACACATTTGTTATCGTTGTTCCCCTGCAGGTACCTGATGGGTTTTGAGGAGTACTGCACCTCCACAGCCATCACCTTCAGGATGGACCTGCCCCTGAAGCAGGGCCCCAAAGGGGAGGTGAAGGCCGAGAACGGAGGGAGCGTGGTGCCCTCCGCGGCCTCCGGCCCCAAAGAGGAGCACCAAGCCCTCCCCGAGGGAGACCCCGGCAGTGCACCACCCACAGTCTGCCAGGTTGGTAACACTCCCTCACGTCACCGTTTTGTCTTTCATCCGTCGCGCTTTTCGGTGCGGCTGCGATTCCCCGGCAGTCTCGGGTTGTTTAGGAGTGGCCCACCCAGCAACCGCTAAGCGTCCGTGATGTAACGCGATAATCCCTCTCCCTCAGGAGGAGAAAACGGTGGCGTGCAGAAGCAAAGCGGAGGCCGACGCGTCCAAGACGGAGCGGGCGGAGGGCGGGGATGAAGAAGACGACAAGGGCCCCCACAAGGGCGACGACGACGATGACGAAGGGCCGTCGATGACCCGCCTCGGAGACGACACGGTCAAGCTAGAGCCGGAGGAGGAGCGGGAGAACAAGGAGCACTCGGGGTAGGTGGTCTCATGTGCTGCTGAGTGCTGGACAGGTCCTGCAGGGCTCTTTGGGGTCTGTCCTCAGCTGACGGGGGATGTAGACGCGGGTCCCTTCATTTGATCTCTCATCCATCCTCCGTAGGTTCCAGTGGCCAGACACGGAAGTTAACTTAGGGGCCATTTTGAATGACAGTGACGTAAAAATAAAAAAATAAGGTTTTCCACTGAAAGTGGTGTGAAAAAGCCAACCTTTTATTGAGGGTCCCATCTGTTTTGGCCCTTTGACTTCACCAAGATAAAATGTCATCCTAAGCATCCCCCCCGTCAACTGAAGTGCGTCGACTCTCTCTAATCCCCTGAAACAGTAGGAGCAGTCTCCTGATCTCTAACTAAGCTGTGCGCCACTGCCCCCTCTGGCCTTTGTGTGCCTCTATCTTCCCATGGCTTAGTGAGCGCCAAGCAGCAGATACGCGCCTCCGAGCCCCGAAGTCTGACAGCCTCCGGTTCAACAGCATGTCGTACTGCTGCCCCCCCCCCCCATCTCTCGCTCTCTCTCTTTCTTTCTCTAGCTCTCTCTCTCTCTCACTGCCGCACTTTCAGTTTCTCTCGCTCTCTCTCACTTCTCTCTTTGCCCTCTCTCCTTTTCTCACTTTTTTTTTTTCTTCTTCAATCTTGTCTCAGTCTAGATTTCTCCTTTACCGCTCTCTCTCTCTGTGTCGGTTGTTTTTAAAAGCAAGGCTGAGCTCAGTCAGTCAGCACAGCTTCACACACACACACACACACACACAGCGGAGTGCACAGGGAAACGTGGCTGCGCTCTGCTTTCCTCTACGCTCTACAGAACCTCTGCCAAAGCTCTTTGCCTTCAGCTCTGTCTTTTCTTCCATTCTGTGGCTTTTGGTGTTCTGCTTCTTTTTTTCCCCACTGTTTCATCTCGGTAGCATTGTCACTCATGCGTTTACTGTAGAAGGGCTGTAGGCAATATTAAGTTAGATGTGAGCTCCTTCATACAGGGTACATTGTGTTTAGTGGAAGCTTTTGACTTTCAGCAGGCCTGGTGGTCTGTGTTTGATGTGTTGCTAACAGAAGGCTTGCGTTAGTCACAACCTCTTTTTGTAGACCATACACCCAAGTTTTAAGATTTATATTTTAGGAGATTTTATTTTATTGTCGTTTGCTTATTTCTTATTTTATTTTAAAACGGTGAGGTCAGTTAGCCCACCTAGGCATTGGACGAAAGTCAGTTTAGCCCCTAAACCCGAGAGGCTGTTAGTGCTAAGAGTCGCATTCCTTTTTCAAAAGCCTCGCTTTAAAAAGTGTCTCGAACTGACGGGAAGTAGCTGGTTGCTGTTGCTTACAGTCCTCTGACAGAAGCTTAATATGTCTCCATGTCTAGCTACTCAAAGCTAACTACAGCAAACTAGACTGCATGACTGTGGTGCATGCTCAAGGCCCAGATCAGGCTAGTGACTGGAGCTGTGTGTTGTGGCTGTGGTTCTTCGGGAGCACCTGAGACTTGAGACGTTCGGCCTGTGCTTCCTGTCGTGCTGAAGTCCTCTGTGAACTGCGTCTGAAACGGCGGTTCTGCCCACCGACCTGCGCTTTCGCTATGCCAACCAGCTTGCCCCTGCCCCTAACAACGCCGCCCTTCTCCTCCAGCGCCGACTCACTGTGCCCTTCAGCGCCCCCTGGTGGCTGCTCTGCTGCTAACTGAATCCTTAGCGTGACTGTGTGGATGGGACTCGCGCTTGTCTGGTGGATGGATGCAGGCTAAATGGTCTAACGGCAGCCATACTAGATGATCATGTTTGTTCTTTTTTGTTTTGTCTTGAAAGTATGCAGTTGTTTTTTTATTTTTTTATTGCTGATCCTGTCCATTTATTATGTCCTCAGAAAATGGAGTTTACCAGTTGTTTTTAAGGGGGTTATACCCTATTTGAGTAGGCTACACAGGAGGTCTAAGAGGAGGCAAAGGAGTGATGATAGTCAGAAAGCTTGTGACCCCTTTGGGCCCATGTGAGTTGAAAGCTACTGTAGCAGTGGGTTAGAGACCTACTAATGGCAGAGGTCAGGCAGGGGTTGGAGTCAGTGGGTTAGTATGAGGCCAGCCAGAGACAGGCAGTCAGTGAGCCAGCCTGGGTGGGTGTGAGCCGGGCTCATGGTGTCACCTTGGGCAGTCTAGGGCCAGGAAGTGCTGAACTGTCTTTCTTACAGGGATGACAGCAGTCAGGAGGGGGAGGAAGGGGAGGAGTTTGAGTGTTACCCCCCGGGGATGAAGGTGCAGGTGAGGTATGGGCGAGGCCGCAATCTGAAGACGTACCAGGCCACTGTGAAAGAGGCAGACGTGGAGGGGGGAGAGGTGCTCTACCTGGTGCACTACTGTGGCTGGAACATCAGGTAAGACAGGACCTGGGGAGAATCACCTAACGCCTATTCACCCTCTCAAAGACATTGCTTCCTTTGATTCACCTAAAGGGATTACCTCTTACGGGGATTCCCATAGCAATAACAGAGAGCGCTCCCTAACAAATTCAATACTAAAGTCGGAGGCTCTGTTAATACATAACTTTGGGCCACCTAGTGGCGGAAACAGAGAATTGGGTCACTCTCAAACATAGTTGACATTCTAAAAGTGTTGACTGTTTCCCCCACTCAGTTTCAACTGAGATCCCATGTCTGTCTGTCCCCCTGCTGTCTGTCTCACTGTAGTCTAGAGACGGGCTGAATTTTAGTCAATGGCCTAATCCTTTTCTTATTACCATTGGATCATTGGCATTAGGGCGTCAAATGACGTAGCCCTTCGTAAATCTGAAAGGCCAAGCAAAGTGCTGCTACACTCACCTCTACCTCTCAACCCTCTCCCCCATCCCCAAAGGGTCAGGGTTCAGGCAGTGTTCGGTAGTGTTAGGGTACCATGAGACAGACAGAGGTTTTAACTTCCTGCTTTTCTAGCGAGACCAGTTACCGTATTTCATTTGTCTTACATGTTGTTGTGTGGTGCTTCTGAACTCTATAAATGATAGAGGGATTTTTCTCTGCATTGTGTCTTGTGGTGTGACGTTGTAAGACTTTCATTTCTTCATGAGACCCAAGTAGCTTTGGTACTGTTGGAGCTTTTTCTTGAATTTCTTTTTTTTTTTTGTGGTTGTTGGGTTTCCATTCTTTTTTTATTTTTTTATTTCTTTATTGTAAGGTTTGTCTCTTCGTACAATACCATTGGATCTTTTTCTTGGCTGTTGAGGCTTGTTGAATCAAAACAAGTTGGAAATCAGACATTAAAGGTCTTTGGTGGCTTGCGTAAGAAACAATGTACTACTATGTTGTTGCTGTATTTTAGAACTTATCAGTGACACTCTTTTTTTTTATTACTTGTTTGTATTTGCCATTAGATATGATGAATGGATCAAAGCTGACAAGATTGTGCGCCCGGCAAATAAGAATGTTACAAAAATCAAGCATCGTAAAAAAATAAAGGTATGAGTTAACACACAAAAAAAAAAAACTCTTTACAAGACTATCCTTTTTTGGGGTTATTTTTATTCACCAACCGCTCTTCGTTTTAACAGAACAAAGCCGAAAGGGAGCGAGACCGCTTGGAGAGGCTGAACGAAAGAGAAGATCTCGGTCCTTCTCCCAACAACAATCGAGTCCCGCGGAGCGCGTCCAAGGTTGGCTCTGCGCACGACGTCTTTTCCAAGATGGAGGATGGTGAGGACAAAGGGACTCCGCAGTCTCCAGTCAAGTCTATTGAAATTACTTCTATCCTCAATGGCTTGCAAGGTAGCAACACTTGTCTGCCTGTAGACTTCATATGCACTTATGGCAGATTAGTAATGTGTGTTATTCAGAAAGGTCACTTATTTCTATTTAAATATGGTTTGGTAACACTTGTCCATTGGTATGTATGTTTTTCTTCCCCGCCAGCTTCTGAGAGTTCTACAGATGACAGCGAGCATGAGAATGATGGGGGAGAGCACCATGACGATAATCGTCCAGGCGGTCGCAGTGGTCTCAGAAAGAGTGGCCCCCCAGAGCCCCCACACGCATCAGAGCGCTGGGCGGAGGACGACGGAGACAAACCTCCCATGGTCCCGGGAAAGAACCAAGAGCCAGTGGGGCAGGAGGCTTCAGACGCAGGGAAACGCAGAGGTCAACCGGAGTGCGAGGCCGAGTCTAACAGCAGGAAGAGGAAGTCCGAGGCTGCGGCCGAGAGGGCCGCTAAGGGCCCATCCAAAGCCAAAACCAGGAGCACAAGGAGCGCAGACTGGCTTCCTGGAGGTTCCCCCAGGAAGAACGAGGAGAGAGGGCCAGGCCCGGGCCAGGACACGAGCAGCAGCTCGGAAGACGAAGGAGCTCCGACCGCTGAGCCTCCAGCAGAGGGAGCTGAACGGAGCCACTCGAAAACCAAAGGCTCTCCTTCCAAGAAGTACAACGGGATGAAAGAGAAGACGAAAGGCGGTCGACCCCCTGGGTTCTGGGAGATACCCGAGAAGAGAGCCAAAGTGACGGGAAGTGCCGAGGAAAGGCCTGCCGTCCGCACAAAGGGTCAGAAAGACGTCTGGTCCAGCATCCAAGCCCAGTGGCCCAAGAAGACCTTAAAGGAGCTGTTCTCCGACTCAGACACAGAGGCAGCTAACTCCCCTCCCCCGGCAGGCTCATCTGGCCTGGAGGAGCCCAGAGAAGAGCTGGAGGCTGGGCCCGAGTACGAGGCCTCGGAGGAGCACGTGGACAACGACAAACTGCAGGAATTTCCCAGCAGCGGTAGTAACTCCGTCCTCAACACACCCCCCACCACCCCGGAATCTCCCTCCATGGAGGTCAGTGCTGTGGAGGGCTCAGAGCGAACGCAGCCTTCCTCCCCACCCGCATCCACGACCCCTGCCACGGCCACGGAGTCCACCTCTGCTACCCTACCCCAAGGCACCGTGCAGGAGGAGGCCGCAGGGGGTCGCAGTGAGACGGACAGCAGCACAGTGGAGGTGGAAAGCCTGGGTGGTGAGCTACAGGAACTGCCTCAGGACGAGGGGGCTGGATCCCCCTCCAAAGCCTTTGATGGCAGCCTCTCCTGCAATAGCCACAGCGACTGTAGCCTGGAGCTGAGCAGCAGCAGTCAACAGGAGAGTGAACAGAAAGCCAAAAGTAAGAATGAGAACAAGTGTGAATAAGTTAACAAGCTGCTTTCCAGATGTGAGCAGATAACGCAAACCCAACTTCCTTTTTTTTTTTTGCTGTTCAGTGTGGTGAAAGCTGCTGTCATGTTTAACCCTTTAATTTCTTTGAACTTTGAACAGCACCTACGAGTCAAAAACGGCAAAAGGAATCACAGCCAGGCAGCGCCTCTAAGAAACACAAGCCAAACCGCAAGAGCCTTGGTGTGCCTCCCAAAAAGAACAGGAAAAGAGGTAAGGGGAAGAGATGAGTGAACACCAGAAATCCAATTGGTCTGGCTGCTGTCTTTTATCTCCTTTTAAAATGTCTCACCAGTTACACTATTCACAGTAGGCCCTTTTTTATCTAGTTCGCCCAAAGATATGAAATCATTTATTCACATCAAATCAATTCCCAGGCTTTGTTTGAACTACTAGTTTTATGCTTTTTTCCCCCCTCAAATCAAAAGGACAGACCTTATTGAAATATATATCCTTCCTAATCCTATTCTTGTCTTTCTCATTAGCTCACAGCAGTGACAGTGAAGACCAGTGTGTTGTTGAAGGCAACGCCAAATCCCATGTATCCAAGACCAATACATCCGACATAAAGGCTGCCATTTTGCCTAAGTGCCCTGGGCGAACCTCCTCTTCGAGCCATAAATACCACAAGGACCCAGATCACCCGCATCACCGTGAGCACCATAGCAGGACGCCACGTGTCTACAAGTGGAGCTTCCAGATGTGTAAGTATTTTAACTGCCAAGAACCTGTCATTTTATTTTTATCCTCTGAACCCAACTCCTGTTTGAGGGGGTATTGAGTAAATATTCACTTTCAACTGCTTATTTTTCTATTTTTTTAATTTTTTATCTCAACCCAGATATTTATAAAAGCTATTTATAGCTTTTTTTGTTTGTTTGTTTTTTTAAAACAGTTGCTTAATATTATATTATGTCAAAGCACCTAAGAAATTCCTGTATACAAATACATATATAAACATTTACATTTATATATACAAAACATTTTTCTCTTGATTCTCTACCTAGCGGATCTGGAGAAGATGAGTAGCCTGGAGAGGATATCGTTCCTTCAGGATAAGCTGCAAGACATTAGAAATCACTACCTCTCACTTAAGTCTGAGGTGGCATCCATCGACCGCCGGCGGAAACGAATGAAGAAGAAGGAGCGTGAAAGTGAGTCGGCTCACCATAATAATGACCAAATCCATGTAAAGGCAACCGGGAAATTCATAGTTAGGAATGCGCAAGTAACAACCCGTTACAATGAGTATCATCTCAACCAATGTACCCCTCCTCCTCCTCTTACAGGTACAGTTGCAGCTTCGTCCTCGTCCTCTTCCTCTTCGTCCTCACCGTCCTCGAGCTCACTGACCGCAGCGGTCATGTTAACGTTGGCCGACCCACCGGTGTCCTCTTCGTCCTCTCAGAACTCTGGCGTGTCGGTGGAGTGCAGGTGACAGAGACATGCCTGTTAGGAGCCACAGCACTGAGCACTTAACCAGCACCGGGGCCCCACCAACCCCCCCTCCCCCGCACCCCCCACCCATCTTCCCCTTCCAACAAGACAGACAACTCAACCCACATACTGTATGTAACACCTGGGGCACAAAGACAGCAAACCTGAAACAAAAACAAAAAACAACAACAAAACAAGCACTATTTTCTATTGACAACTGTTTCCTTGGCAAGCTAATTGCACTTAAGTGCACTTTCATGAAGATTGTTTAAAGGAGAAGAATATGGTGTCTAAAAGTACAAATCTGTCTTCTTGTCTTCGTAATTGATAAATATTTATAACGTTTTTTTGTTAGCAATAATTATTTTTAACAGATGTTGTATTGTCTTGGTTAGGGATGGTTTGCCATGAAATTCCCCTCTCTGTTCGATCCCGAAAACCTTAATGTGGCACAGCTTGTACTTGCCAAATCCCAGTGGAACTCAAGGAGGTCAATGCCAATGGTATTAAGGTCCATCTTAGCTTTTAAGGCCCATTATCCAGCTAAACTGAAAAAGGTTGATAATAATTATTCAATTACAGGAATAATGTCCTGTACATTCCATAGATTTGTGGCAAGAAATATGGTCTTGGGTCATTGTAGATCCACTGGCAGTCATTGTGGATTGACATCAAAATATACTGTAGTGCCTTGTTCTTTTCTTTTGGGCACTTCAAGAGGAGACTGCACTTTCTTCTTCTATGGAGTCACTGACTCCTTTTTTTCAAAAGGACGTAAAAAAATTATGTCTCACTTACAATAAACTGTAGAATATTGTGCAAATGGGAAGCCGATTTAGGTCTTTGTACATTTACATGGAAGATATTGGTGGTTTTTATCAGCATATGGTCGAATGGTGATATTTAAAATAACATTTTGATTGTAAAGATAAAAGGAAAATACTTTTTCTTGATCAAATGTAAACCTACTGTTATACTCCTCACCCAGTACAGGTGAGAGTGAACGGTTAGTATTGTAAACATGTGCAATGGTCAAGGTAGCAGATGCTGATGTTTTTTTTTTTTTATATATATATTTTTAATTTTAAACTTTTATGGACCTTTTTGACATTTTTCCTTGACTATTTGAACTTCCCACACAATTTATAGAAATATAATATGCTCCAGACACTAAAGATGAGAACTTCACTAAAGGGGTCTGCAGATGGATCCAGTATAGGGCTTTTAAGGAGTCTGTACAGTATATTATCTGTATACCTCAGATTAAATTAAATGTAATACAACTTTTGGTTTGCAATACATTTTTGAAGAAGCATGTAGACTAGATTGTTGAGCACTCTTCTACAGTTTAACCTCTGATCAGTTATAAAACTTTAATTAAATCCTACACTTTTTTCATCAGAACTCTCCCCCTGAAAAGATTATGTTTTTGTTTGGTTATACATACTTCTACCCTTATAATGGTAAAAAGATCATTTTAAATGTGAATAATAACAGTGTATGTGTGTACAATTCTGAAGACATATCCAGTGTTTCCTTTGTATAGACTCCCCACTGTATGATAACCTGAAGTCATGTTTTGTTTGGCACTTGTATGTAATTGTATGCCTTTGTTATACATTTGTATATTGAGAAGAGTGTTGAGTCAAGCTATTTAATATCTTGCACTGTTAATATCATGTAATTTTATGTACAGACAGTTGTACTATTTTAACTGTAGTTACTGTGTAAATACCGAGAGTGAAAGCATGTCTGTTTTTCCCCTTCTCTCCCATTCTCGTTTTTTCGTAGGGACAGACCTGTTTTAAGTTGTTATATTGTTCCAGTGCTTTTATCCATTTCTAAATAATTTGCTTTCTTTGTATTTCTATGCTTTGCTTTTGTTTGTTTTCTTGTGTAAGCTTGTTCTTGTAACATAATTTTGTGGTTTTGGAGGTTGCGTACTTTCCAAAGTGTACCCTTGACCGTAAGGTCTTTGGGGCCTGGATGGAAAGAGTTCTGAATCGGTGTGTAAGAGAAAGAGGTAAAGCTTATTAAAAGACTATTTATTAGGCACATCAAATGATGGTCGTTGTGTAATTTATTGTACAAATGTAAGCGAAAAAGAAGCCTCTGTTTGAATAAATGCCATAGTTTGTGAAGTACATGCTATCTTCTGTGGTTCTTAGTATAATCTATATTCTTACTCTGGGTGTGATCTATAAGCCTGTACCTCCATCCTAATGCTTATGCTTTGTGCTTTGTAGCATGGCTAATATTGCTAATAACACGTACAATTTTGTTATGTTTAGTTTTGACTTTGGGGACACGGACACCATATTGTTGTATCTAAGATGTAGAGGACCCTCATTTAATTTATTTGATTACAACATAAGGCCGTTTTGATGCCCTGCAGTAGATTTGCATAAATAGGAAGATATCCACATAAAGTGGATGTTTAGACTTAAGTGGTTGCCATGTCGGGCTACAGTCATTTCAAAGCACAGCAATTATTGCAGTTTATTTTTAATGTGGAGTATGTTTGAATCAGAGCCATGTCTCCATATGGCTCTGGTTTGAATTAATCCTTTGGAGGGCATTAACAATACGCTCACATGTTCAGTCTGCCGCGGAGTCATAGAAGAAGAAGGTGCAGTTCTGTGCTTGAACTAGCACCAACTGAGTTTGCTAAGAGGAGGGTAGCGTAGCCACACCAGAGAAACACCACCACGCTGTCCTACGAGATGGTGATGGGTGGGAAAACAAGCACGATTGCCGCTGGGGTTTGCGGAGCTCTGTTTGTCGGATATTGCATTTACTTTGACAAAAAACGACGGAGCGATCCCAACTTTAAGAAAAGGCTGCGAGAGCGTGAGTTATTGCTTGTACAAGCATGGTGCGGTTAGCTGGTTTGCTAGTAGTAAGACCGGGGTTGGCAAGCTAGCTAGTGCAGGTACGCACAGTTCTTTGTAGCTGCCTGTGATAGCTGTTGTCGATGACTGATTCTTCATTGTATAAAAACTAGCTTTAAATTATGCCATAATAAAGCAAGTCTACCTGAAGTACACACACAAAACTGTGATTTGACAACAAGGTAGTCACCACTGTGCCAGCGGTAGCTAAATTCCTAGCTAACTGTGTAGCTAACGACGCTAGCTTGTTCTGACTGCTGAACTAAGCAGTATGACCTTCCTTGCTTTTGCAAATTTGATCAATCTTTCGCTTGTCGGTTGAAAAGTAACTTCAATATTTAGCTTTCAGTTTTAAATAAGCCCTGTTGTAAATGTATTGTTAATTGGATAAAACTCGAGTCATAAAATTAAAAATGAAGAGTAGATCACTGATCAGGCAGGGCCCAGGCTTAAACGTTTGTCCTAGTTAACAGTTCTCGCAATTTTCCTTTTTATATGTTATTGTCTTTTTATTTATCTTAAAAATATTGGTATATTTGTATTTCCGTTTGGCTCTGAATTGACAGGCTTTATGTTTCACATTAACTTCAGGCCGAAGAAAGCAGAACATTTCCAGTGGGGAGTCTAGACTTGCAAAGGTATGTCAACGCTGTCGTACGAAATTTTTATTTTTAGTACTAGTACTACTACATCTCATCACAATATTCTGACTATTTGTTTACACGCTCATTTTCAAGCTTCCGGATTTGAAGGATGCAGAGGCTGTGCAGAAATTCTTCTTGGAAGAAATTCAACTTGGAGAGGAACTACTTGCCCAGGGTGAGTCACAAAATGTTTTCGTTTAAAAAATTTTATTGGTTGCGATCTGTTTATTTGCAAGTCTGTCAAGTGTTTAGATTGGCCTACTACAAACTCAATAGATTTGTTAATGTACACAAAAACTAAAGTATTTTTTATTATTGGTTAACTCAGTTCAATCACATGATCAGGAATGTGTTAATCAATAAGTGACTGTATTCTAATTGTTCAGCTTTGTGTGTTAACCCTAACCTTCTTAGTTGCGAACAGCTAATCAATGATGTGACTAGATAGTTAAAGCATTGCCACCTATAGTCGTGCCTAAAACTTTCTGCATTCTCAATTAAAAATACTTGGCACAATGGTAGATTCTCAAATAAAGCCAATGTTCACGGAGTCTGGCTAAACATAATGTTGATGTTGTCTATTAGTGTTATTGTTGTTTTATTGTTTGTCCCCACTAATAGGAGACTATGAGAAGGGAGTAGATCATCTGACCAATGCCATAGCAGTGTGCGGGCAACCCCAGCAACTCCTACAGGTGCTGCAGCAGACTCTGCCCCCTCCTGTCTTCCAGATGCTGCTGACCAAATTGCCCACCATCAGCCAGGTGAGGAGGCTGCACGTATTTTCAATTGTGAATGTATTACTTATTCAAGAAGATAACTCCTACACACTAAAAAATATTCTATTAATTGACTGTTCTGACACAATTCATTAGTGGAAATGGCAATTTAGTGGGCGGGCTTTCTTTTTATTATGCTCCACTGAGCAGCTATAATTGGATGTGCACTTGATATCTTAAGCTATCTTGCTTTAAACCCTAATTATGAACTTTGTTTGAAATGTGTATGCATCCTTTAAACCCCCCAGTTGCTACTTTTAGCCTTTGGGACAAGAAAGGGTGCTACATTAAATGTTGGAGTCAATCAAATCTGAGTTTGTTGTTGTACACTTTCAGTTATGTAGACTCTTAAGACAGATACAACTGAAGGTGTATTATTGTTGATTGTGGTGATTCCTACTAGTTATATGGCAGGTTGATAAGGTTCTTCTCCTTTCTACTTCTCAGCGTATCGTGAGTGCTCAGAGTTTGACAGAAGACGACATCGAGTAGATGTGCTTTGCTTCAAGTGCATGTTTATCACATCTAGTTCTTGCTGTATTTAATATCCTTATGAGAAATTCTGGATACGATTTCACTGTTACCTTTGTGAGTGAGGCGAGAAAGACTGGCTAACTTGCCTGTGGACATCCTGAGGGTGGGACCCCTCCCCTGCTGCAGTGCCCCAAGCAAGCACTTTTTGTTGGTATTGCTCTTACCTACTTTTGGGGATATTTGTGGGGTGGCTACTAAAATGCATTCCCATACTGTGACAATGTTTCTGTATCGCGTACCTTCTCATGTGTAACCAATGTCTTGCAGAAATACTTATTATTGTTTTTTTTCTTTACATAATCTGTCATCCTTTCCATTTGTGGAAAAACGATTGTCATTTTGGATTTTACATGGCGTATGATGGCAAAAGGTGTAATATGTTTAAGATCTTGTCTTGTTTTAAAAGATGTCAAACATTAGATTGATAGAAGTGGTATTCTTTTATATTTCGGCATAGCACATAACTGCAGATATTTCCCAAATCAATAAATACAATTTGAGAATGATACCGTTTCAGTGTTACAAGTTTGTTCACCAGTAGATGGCAGTAGCAATGCATGTTGTTTTTTTGAAAGGTGTGCTTTCGGGTGCCATATATGTGTCACTGTTCTGAAGCACTAGAAGAAATGAGAAAGACGAGATCTGTTCTTTTCTAATATCTGTCATAGGTAGATTTGACCATCATACATGGGTCTATGCCATGAATAGGTATCACAGGACTGCATGTTTTTGGAGAGTGTACTAGAAATACAGCCGAGACTAAAGTGCACATAAGAGCGTCGTAAGAGTTTCATTGTCTCCACCTGAATAAGTCAGAAGAGAGTCCCTCTTTTGTCTATTTGGATTAGAGAATGAGGCTGTGGTTGAAATGTTCCATGACATGGAGCTCTATTTGTTTTTCCATGAGCAGCTGGGTTAAATGGCTGGCTTTGGGAAGAACTGCCTGGTGCTCATTGTTGCTGGAAAACAAGAAAATAATATTTTCTCTCCATTGGATTGTAAAATTAAATGAGCAGGGGCCTAAACATGTCTTCAGCAAATGGATGAGTTGTGTTCATTTTTCTTGATGTCAGCTGTTCATACCAAAGTTTATTATTCAATACTGTTTTCCCCATTTCGTAGAAAGTGAAAGCATGTATAGACCAAGACTTGTAGAAGCAGTGTGTGCGTGCAGAAGAAGGGAATATTTGTTAATCTGCCCTTTGGGGGGACTGAAGTAAAATAACACAGGCTGTGTTGGAGCTGGAGGTCTGCCTAGAACTTGGGGCTGTGGCTGGCGCTGCCTTTGGACACGACTGCAAGAGCCAGGCCAGGCCCCACAGGCAAAGTGCCAGATCCCTGTTTCTCCAGTAAATAAACATCCTGCCCCCTCCTCAGCCTCCCATGCAGCTGCACGGCACATAGTTCATTCTCCTGTGGACTGGAGACTGGAGGTTACTAAAGGGTACCCCTGCCTGTCTCCAAAAAACTGCCACAATTTGTATTTAAATAGACTGCAGTGAGTGATGACAAACCGTTGTTATGGTGTGAAAGTATGTACAGTAAGCATTCCAGTCTATGGGATCTCCCCTTGGAAGAAGATCAGATACTGCATCATCCATTTGATTGATGGTTGTGACAAATCACGAATTTTGAAGGATATAATTTATAAGCAAAGCATTGTGTTCATGTACTCCTAAAATATATCTGTTTATTCAATAATATGAATCATGGTCAACAAAATCTGTAAATTAGCTATGCATTCTGTGCAAAAACTGAAGTTATCCGCTAATTTTCAATAGGGGTCACTGTTGCTCCAGTGAGAGACACAGCTTTTCTATATCAAGTTTCAACAAAGGGTAGCAGAGTATGTACTAAGTTTGGAACACCAGTTTGAACAGGAAACAACAATAATAGCTATGAGCAGCGAATATCGGCGGAGGGAGGTGTTTTTTTAACCGTTTTAACTTTGTCTTATCTGATTCCGTCTGAGCCATGACAACAGATGAGCCTCATGAATTAGAAACCAAAGTGTATTCACGTCAGGTTAGAGAAATAACCTTTTAAATACGCAACACCAACATATTA
Source organism: Galaxias olidus (assembly GCA_026901105.3). Taxonomy (NCBI): domain Eukaryota; kingdom Metazoa; phylum Chordata; class Actinopteri; order Galaxiiformes; family Galaxiidae; genus Galaxias; species Galaxias olidus. Next base: position 192,824 of record JAPMUY010007482.1, on the reverse strand, counting down.
GTATTGGAAGTGGATCTATTGCGATAGTACCACTATGCCTCTAAATCTGTTTACGATGTCAAAGCCATTTCCGATCATAAGTCAAATGTATTGGGAATATTATAATCACTTGAGCTCATTGTCAACAACTCATTAATGATAATCCCGTCAACAAATTACCGTAAACCTAATTAACGCTCGGTGTTATTGGACTTGGTCTGTTCAAATGTCAAACGTAAATAATCATTACAAACGGGAAGTGTCTAAAACGCATGTTGGATATTAGATATATTGTTATGAGTTCATTATGGTGGATAACTGAAACAAATACGAGGCAACTGCATCTAACTAGTGCGTTGGTATACAACCCAGACAGACAGAGTCGACTTGCAAGAAACACGTAGTTGCCTGCAGACTAAAGAAGCCAATCCCTGCAGTAAACCGTGGCCTGCCCTCCCTTAGCTACGTGTTTTGGAACCTGTTGTTGTCCCTCCCTGCTGCCCTTTGAACGGAGTCACAGCGTCTGTACCCTGTGGCTGATGCCATGGGTACGGTGCCAGGGGAGCAAGGCTACTACTTTGCAGAGTCCAGTGCGTTGTCATGGAGAAGACAGGCTGGGAGAAATATGAGATGTGGCAAGGCTGTGCCAACAGCAATAATAATGGCAGCACTCTTCTGTAGAAGCAGTAGCACGCACAGCAGCAGCACAGTGAATTAATTACCCAGCGTCTCAGGCCCTGTGTCATTCACAGTAGAGGAGAGAGGGAGGGGGGGGGGGGGGGGGACGACGACGACGACGACGACGACATTTTCCAAGGCCTGTCCTAAAAATAAAGCAGCACTGTACGTGCTCAGTGTATTAACTTCTCCACAGATGACCCATTTTTCCATCTCAAAGGCTCCGAGGATGGACGGAAAAAGGGGGAAATCAGGCGGTAGGCGAGCCAATCACGTGAATTTAAAGCAGGCTACAAATCCGGATGGATTGCTCTTCCTCTCTGTGGAGTAATGTACCATGGTCTGTTTTTTTCATCACTCTCTTTCTCTCCCAATGGTTATTTGCTATGCACTTCGGCCCGCTCTCTGCACATTTGCCCTTCCTTCTCCCTTATTTGTCATCCAAGCCTGTTCATTCAGTGTGGTTGTTTACATACCCAGAAGGCACTGGCTGTGGGTTGTGGACAGCCACCCCCAGCACCCAGCCATGCACAATGTCACCCCGCCTCTATGGCCCAACCCCCATCTCTCTCCTTATCACCACATCACAGCTAAGTACTAAACTCAATCTGCGTAACCTAAAAACAAACCCTTTTACATCATCAGTGAATGCCTATTTACGTTTGGCGACTTTGATGATCAAGTCTATTGGCAACGCTTTCCAAAAGATAATTTATAATTTGGGGGAGCCAGACAGCGTAAAATGGGAAGCTTAGATTTGCTTTGCATCCTGTCCTCTGTCAACTGCCTTATAATTATAATGTAGACAGGAAATGAAAAGCAAAGAGGGAAGTGACACACTCTCAGGAGGAGGGTGAGGATAGGGTTAACTAAGCGGCCTTGCTCTGTGTTTTTTTCTTTTTTTTTTTCTTCTTAAGCCTCCTTCCTGTCTCACGCGCAGCAGCTTTGAAATCATGAGACAGTCCGTCAGACAGGCTTGTTTTGCATACTGTAGGTCTCCTGCATTGACTTTTAGCAAATCCCAGCCCTGGGAGGCATGTCAGAGGGGATTAATGGAGAGGCCGGGGCCTCACAGAGTTTCCCATTGTCACGGCCCAACCCTGCACTGTATTTTTATCCTAGGGAGAGGGGAGGGGGGTCAGTGTTTATGTCAGGGGAGAGGGGTATGCTATGCTGGTGTTATTTCTCGCTGGCCTGATTCTTTGGAGTTGAGGGGAGGGGGGGAGGACGAGGACGGTGGTGTAAATAATGTATTTGGAGCAGAGCAGAGTGGTGAGGGGAGTCTGGAGCTTGATCAGGCTGAGTGCAGGCTAGACTAGAACGGACATTTTTCTTACTAGGAAGAGAAAAGCAGCAACATATGGGTTACAATTGTATACTGTTTTAAATGAAACAGGAAAGGATAGTATTTAAGGAAAGAAAGTCACAAAAAGTTTGTTTTAAAATTAGTACTGTATTATGACCAAAACAGATGATTTATTTGACTTATTTCTCATTTATGGACCTCTTCGCTCATTGTTGTTGGTGGGGGGGTCGGGAGGGACGGAAGGGGGGATGGCGGGGGATGGGGGACAGACGGTTCACTCATAACTAACTTGTTCTCGTTTGATATCTCTGTGTGTTCCCGGCCTTCTCTGATGTTCTGTTATTTTTCTGTCTCCAATAAATGGTGTATTTTATTTGAATGCTAAAGTCATTGCAACCTTGATAAACGAGACAACCCCTCCATCAAACCTTTACAATCTAAAAAATACAATCACTGTTTTATATTCTTCACACACGGTTCAACCTTGGTATAGTTTTTTGCTTTATTATCCTGCTCTATTTTCATTGCACTTGGTTTGCAATATCACCCTCCACAGTTCCACAGAAGAAACCCACTCGTTCAACTACAAAGCGGGTTTGACTCCTTCGCTTCTTGTGTAACCAGGGTCTTTGAAGACTCTGACTTTGAGCAGTGTGTCTCATCAATTCCCCACGCAATGCCACATTTGAATCAGAAGCGAGCACACACAGGGGTAGCTTATCTGCCCCTAGTCTGTAATATTATTAATTCACACACTCTGTATTTACGTGACAAGCTTTATGTGTGTGTCTAAGTGTGTGTGTGTGTGTGTGTGTGTGTGTGTGTCTGTGTGTGCTTCAGTTTGGTTGGGATGACAATGTACAACTATGTAGTAGAGTTTTATCTAAACAAAACAGGGGTGTTGGAAGCATTGATAGCTTTTCAAGTATAAAGCTGGAGTTGTAGCCTCCTTCATGCCCAGTTATGGGCCTAGTTCTGTTACGTATGACCAGAACATCGTAAAGACTATCTCTAACTGAGAGACGCCAAGGGGTGTTCTATAGTATGTAAACTCTTCAAAGCTCCTATTATATTTATTCTCATCCAGTTGAGAGCCTCTTCCTTCAGTAACACAGTGCGGACCATGCATATTTCCTTTGATGTCAAAACATAATACATTCAATCTTATTGACACAGAGGGTAAGGTCCTGAGGCTGGTGAAAATGCACAAAAGCTCACTAGCTATGGAGTTGTCGTGGTACCATGAAGTGAATTGTGCTTGTGTGTGTGCTTTTTTTTATAAGGGGCGAGGATTGTTGACGTTAAAACTGCTTTCCTCAATGAACTGTGAAGTAAGACGCTTTTAGTCAGATAAAGGATAACACCAGCTGAGCTTTTAGTCTCAGATGAAAGTTCTCAAGAGACCGAGGACGATAAATCCATATCTTTTAGAACAGATGCTCACGTTCAGACGAAAATCTGATTCGGATCAGATATCCTGCTTGCCCACAGAAGAATTTACAAAAGCTGGCTGGCCATCCCTGTGATAGTGTCGTACACCTGGTTGTCTAAGCTGCCTAGTCATTCACCTCTCCAGAAAAGCCTGGTGGCCACCTACCACATCATCCGCAATATGATCAGAGCTGATCCACCATTTTAGCACTTTGAAACCCTCACAGTAGGGTACATGGTTATACAGATGTTACATAGCACCATTCTAAGATGGAGGCTCCTCGCCATGCATCCACAGTTGGATTCGAATACAGCTTCAAATGAACCTTTGTGAAGCCGTGCTTCTGGCCCATTTTGTGGTGAAAAACTTGGATCTCTTCCCATATTTGTTTTAGATCTATCCATCTAAACCGTAACGATGATGATATAGGCCAAAACATGACAGGCTTGTTATGTTTATTTTCAAAACTACAGCACACAGCTAATTTGCATATAAAAGGTTTTTTGATAGCCTTATCAAGTTTGAGGTGTTTTTCTCAATAAATTATTCTGCCAGGTATGGAGAGGCAGCTCATAGACAGACATCTTACAGTGCACTTTCAGTTCTTGTTGCTTTGCATCCTGGACGTACATTTGATTTAATGGACTTATAGATGATTAATGAATCAATTATTGGACGCAACATTTGATCTCCGGGTGTGTGCAGCAGCATCCCTGACAGCTACCCAAATTGAAAGCAGCACCATCAGGTGTCTCGAGTCGCCTCCTGCCAGCACTGTGTTCTGTAATTATAAATGCATGGAATAATTAACAAACAACTACATTACCAGGTCATTACACATGCAGGCCGCTTCGGATGGAAGAAAGAGAGAGAGGCTCCTCTCCCTGTCTGCAGATAAGGACAATACCACAAACAAAGACTCTTACGGCTTAGGCATGGAGATGTGGTTGATCTTCCAGTGTGGAAGTTTGCTAGGGTTGTGTCAGCTTTTGGGCCACACAATGGAAAAAAGAGTCTGTGACCTCTCTGTCGTGATATGAGGTGTAGCCTATAGGAGAGATCCGCCTCCCGCCCACCCTGCCTCTCCCGTCTCCATTCATCCGCAGGGACTGCTTGTTGACATCCATTAGGAGGTTTCCCAGCATAAACCGCGGCCAGGAAAAAGGGCTAATGATGTAATTCCCCAAGAGATGACATTAGAGCGTCAAAGTGCCTCGACTGACATCATCCATTCTGCAAAAGATTTTCCGAGGCTAAATGTGTTCCTCCAACTTTTTCCTTCCCTTTTGCTTCGCTGGCCTAAATTTGGAGTTCCCCACCCATCTTTGTGCCTTTGGTCGGCCTAAGTCTGTGGTATCACAACTACAGTCGGAAATCGGGATATATTCGAAGATTGTCTTTCCCAACAGCTAGAAATGCCCAGCTGTGGAGGACATCATTTTTTCCGTCCCTTTCAAGCCTCAGCTGATGCTAATTTGTTTTTTTCTCTACTACAAAGACTTCTTTGCCGCTTCTCGACAAACACAAAACATACACATAATTTCCTTCAGCTTCCTACCATGTGGAGATGGTCTTAAGCAATCGATAGTGAGGTTAGCTAGAAAGTAGAAGTTTTCTCAGCAGAAACTTCGACTTTTCATACCAGATTACAAAACAAAATGTTTAAGATTGCAAATGATTTATATTTGGATGTGGTCTCTGCCTAGTTCAGGTCATGGAACATACACATCACAGCAGAACATCTTGAGCTGGTTTAATACTCTGTGTTTTCACACGTTGGTCAATAGATAAGCTATTTTTCAAGGAGTGTTTAGAATTTGAATTGTGTTTCTGTGAGGGAGCCCTGACAGCTCCCTATTCTTCAGCCTAGTGAGTGGGCTGGCTTAAACGTCAATAATGAATGCTTGAAGGCAGCAACAGGAAGACGTGAACGGGAGGCAGAGAAGGGGGCAGCGCCTCATTCAATAATGAATCAATCGATGCCCACGGCAGATGATGGATCGAGTTGCTATGACAACAAATACTTAAAGTGGAGGGTTGGGGTTTATTTCAGAGCTCTCTTGGCCCACATGCGGCTCTCTGCTTTATGAAGCCTAGAACGAGAGAGGGTTCATCTGGTTAGTCATCGTGATGTGGGAAGAAGAAAAAGTCTGAACCGATAAGAAAAGCTTAATAGAACTGATTTGATATCACCATCACCAGCAAGTCATCGTATTGTTTTTTCTCAGCTTAATATTCCTGGCTTTATATGTTACTGAACAGATACCACGGGGGCATCCGACTATTCTGAAACGCCACGCAACCAAAATGAGGTGGGAGGTTTTATCAGATGATCGTTAGGTGTCAGCACATGTTGATAATTAAATGTATGCATAGATATAATAAGAATAACAAGCATGGCTGTTTATATAAATCAACATGTTTACAGATCCTGCATGGCTGTGTGTGTTGCCATGGTGATCGGGCTGATGCTGGTCCAGCTGGGACCATGTTGCCAAGTAACAGCTGAGTTATGAGGAGATAGGAGGGTGGGCGTTAGGAGGAGAGTGGGTACGGAATGAGAGCAGCGTGAATATGAGGTGTTCTACAAAGCCTGCTACAAAGATTGGTAACCGCAAAAAAAAAAAAAAAAAAAAGGTTAAAAACACATTTATTTATATCTCTAGATTGAAAGCAAGACAAATGTCTTTGATCTTCCTGTCTCTGTGCCAGAGAATGTTCCTGTTCGAATGCAGCACAAAGCATCCTTGATCTCCTCCCTCCTTCGTAGGAGACACACAAACAAAATAAGTGACGCAAAAAACAACTACACTGTGGATGCTTTCCATGCTTAACAACAGAGAGACTGCAGACAAATTGCTACACGTTGCATCTCAGATAATTGACCTTGATGAAAGTAAATGGGAATAATAAGCACAGCAATCTGCTTACAGAGCTTTGGCTGCTCCCAATCTCGCTCTAACGCAACAACAGAAGAGGCCCGGAGCGTGTAATGACTCCCAGCTTGAGAAATATGGGAAACAGCCCTCGTCCAATGCTTTTAGCTGTAACTGATCATATGTCCCTGTTACACAGAAAGCCTGGAACATTGGAATCTCACTGAATGGCCCGCTGTTGAGTCAGCAGCATGAGTGTTTTCCAACGGACTGAATCGAATCTACAACCGCTTCGTCTTAGATGGACTGGCTTTCCTGACTCTCATGGTCTACTCCAGAGTCCCACTGAGCCAGTTTTTCCCAGATAGGTTACTCACCAATCCACTACCTCAGATGAATGAAGCACAAAGGGTGTGTAATGTTTTATTAATGACAGAAATAACATTTAAAGGGATATTTAAGGCGGATAATGATTCACTTTTTAAATCATTATGGTCAAATTGTTACTCCTCGTCAAAATAGGTGTGTAAATATATTTTATACTCCAGTTCCGTTTAGTTTGATTCTTAAAAAATGACTCAATTGTAGTAGGACACTAAACAAATTCCCATAGAAACTTAACTGATTGATCTAAAGGCTCGTGAAAAGGCAAACGTCTACAGGAACCTATTAGTATGCGAATGCATGATGGAATTCTTGCATGCTTTAGCTGTATTTCTAAACCCAGATCAAATGGCGTCCCATCCCTCCCACTACAGCACTTTTTCCCCCCTTTGTTCTCGCGGAGGATTTGCGCAGAACCGGAAGAGACTGAAACCGAGGCCAGGGAGAGTGAAAATGAGAAAGGAAAACAACAGAGCAAACCGGGTCTGTGCTTTATATAATGGAGGTTGCCTTGGGCGATTGTGCAATGCGGCGCTCCTGTCTGGACCGCGCCGCTGATGTAAACAGAGAGGCTTAGTGCCTCCGGAGGCTCAGCCATGTGCCTTGATGCAGCAGTTATGGGCACATGTCCTACTTTCATAAATCAGAGCTGGGGAAAAAAATAGGAAACTGCGCTACAGGAGAGGAGGGGGTGAAAGAGAAAGGGGGATGCCAAGTGAAACAGACTGAGAGAGAGAGAGAGAGAGAGACAGAGAGAGACAGAGAGAGAGCATGAGAGGGGGGGGGGGGAGGGAGGGCGGTAGAACAAGGCTCATATTGATGTTCCAAACACAGCTGCGGGCATCAGCTGACTGGCTGGCCTGGAAACGGCCCCAAGTCCTGCCTCCTGCCTTTATCAGCTTACACTGTGACCTTTCTATCTCTACTGGAATAGATCCCCCCTCCGCCTCACACCCTCATCCCGCCTCACCAACCCCCACATTGCCCTGCCATGGCTGGCCCCGTTGACTCCTAACCCCCTCCCCTCTCGCTCTCGCTCTCCAAGCTTGACTTCCGCTGGGGTTCCTTTCTGCAACGCTTCCAGAACACTGGCTCTCTTATTTCAGCACGTCAGCAGTTTATCGTCTCACGGCTCCGTTTTCAAACCTCGCCCTAGTCCTTTTCAACTCACAGTGGGGTCACTCCTGCTCCTCAGGCCCAGATTAAATCACAGGATATGAGGGGGAATTGATTGCAAAGGATTCCTTGAGTCAAGAGTCTGCTTTAGTAACCAGATAAAGAAAAAAAAATCTTTGGTAAAGATTAACTTTATTAAGGAAAAGCGCAAATGCGAGTCCAATATCCAAACTTGTGGTTCCAAGTATGTCTCTAAAAATAATAAATAAACAGATAAGCCTAGGGTCAAAAGGCAGACCTTTATTTTTGATACAAGCCTACAACAGACAATGGAATGTCACCCAAGGCAGGGGTTGGATGAGCAGCTGCTGTTGTGAAAACACCCCCCTCAAGTGATCACAAGAGGCGTATGCCTGTCTGTCTGTCTTTCTGTCTCACTGTCTCCCTCTCTTTCAGGGCCCTCGGGCCTCTTGGGCTGATTCTCAGAAAGCTCCCCTGATGACGTCAGCCAGTGGTAGCTCAAGTGCTATTGGATAGTGTTTCCATGGGAGCTGTCCACCCACGCACCCTACACTTCCCCCCCTCTCCTCACCACCACCCAACTCATGTTTGTAGCAAACACTCATCTCTCGCTGGAGATGTCGCCCCGGGCTGCTCGCTCACCCATAAATCCTGGGTTCTCTTTCTGGGAAGGGAAGGGGCTGCAGTATATATATATATATATATATATATATATATATATATATATATATATACACACACAGTGGAATTAAATACAAAACACACTCAGCCAACTATCTCTCCTCGGCTTTTTGACAGGAAAAGCGCCAGTCTGCATGAGACAAATTAAGACCATACTCTGGACATCTTCAGTTACAGTGTAAGAATCCTAGACATTCTGGTATCCATGCAGACGTCCCTGAAAACAAAAACACGAGGAGTGGAATGGGAGGAGAGGGAGGGATAGGGAAGGAGCCAATGAAAGAGAAAAAAGGAAGAATGGAAGTGTTTTAAGGCATCGTCTCACAGGCTTCAGATGTCTGTCAGCTCCTGTTTGAGCTGTGGAACACAGCTGGTGCATACTTTGAACTGCAGCTGTCTCTCATTGGCATGTGTTTGTGTGTTTGGTTGTTTGTGTGTTTGTGTGTTTGGTTGTTTGTGTGTTTGCGTGCATGCGAGAGATAAAGTTGAGAGATTGTGTTTGTAGTTGTTTATGTGGGTCATTCATAAATGGATGAGCACGCTTTTTTCATGAAACACAACATATTTACACACCCATACTGCAACGGAACTTAAACCTTCCTATATCCATTTGCTATGTGACTGCCAAACGGACTCCAACACAGCAGCGTTGAGGTCACCAGTGGGGTACAGTGTGATGCATGGGTTGTCAGTGAACGATAGACACACCCGACTGGTAGAAACCCTGGAGCAATAAATACGGATGAAGAGGGTGGGGTAAAAGGCGGTTAAGAGCTTTCAGAGTCGTGAGTGCTCCGTAATGGTTGGGGTGGGGGGGGGGGGGGGTGGGGGGAAGGGGCAAAGGGAGGGGTCAGGGTGTGTGTGTGTGTGTGTGGGGGGGATACATTTAACTGCATTACACATCCTCATGAAAGATCAGAGACTTTAATGAACCATTGCCGCCTTTTTTTGTGGTTGTCTGTGGCTTCTGACACTGACTCTGGCCTGTAAACAGAGAATGCAGCAGGCTGGAATCTCTTTGGAGTACTTTGTGATCAATGATATCTGTGGAACATCCGAGAGCTTCTTATCCTCATCCCAGTTGCCTTTTGATCATCCTTGAGACAATGCACCGTTAAGCCTGAGCTGATTTCCAAAGAAGGACAAAATTACTCAAGAGGGGAACTAATTTCCATATAAGCAGGCACGGGCGTGATTCTGCAAATAAAAGAACACATTAGACCCCCCCCCCCCCATATGTGTAAATTATTCAAATAACGTAACAGTGAGCAGCAAGAATTAAATCATGTCTTCATTTGCATCTTTTAACATAACGGGGAATTAACATTTTGAGATCTCACTCAAATGTACAAAGGAAATGTCAGTAGTGTTGTTATGCATTCATATGTTTGTATAGACTGGCCCTAAAAGCTTATGAGGGGCCTTAAGGTTTGCATGCGTGTTTTTGTCTGTGTGCCACATCTGTCTATCTGTCTACATGGTTGCCATGCTTTGTCACGCTAAGGAAGAATTATGTAGGCTGACGATCTGCTTCAATGTCAATCCGCTTTAAATGCCACTTTTCACACTAGACCATTTTGTCACAGTGCCAAGTGGGCCTCCCCAGGTGCCATGTCAGTGCCTGCTTGAAAACATGGAAGGACCATAAATAATTAATCCTGAAAATATGAAATAATGTGTGTTCCCCATATAATGGAAACCCCCTTTGGTTAGAGACAGATCTGAGCGTTCACTGAAAATAATAGTTTTTTAACCCTGTGAAATCAGGGTGAGATTGGTGAATGAGAGCAGCACACGTCTGAACAACGAAAATGAAGTCATCGCCATTCAGCCTAACGACCTACTAAGACATGTCAGCTATAGAGTTCAGACGGGCGAGGTCAGCACTATGCTACGGGGATTAGGGCGGAAGGACAGAGCTCATATCAGTGCCCCCGTCTCCCTGTAACCAGCGTGTTTTTTTTTTGTTCAGAATCACGCGCTTATGCAGACTCTGCAGAGCCTAGGGTGGAGCGTTCTAGTAGTACCCTGCGATGCATTCTTCTGTGCGCATGTGCATACAAGCCAGCGCGCGCGTGCGTCAGCCGATGACTCTGTGTTCATTCCGCAGTAAATTGATCTGGTTGCTCACTAGACTGGATGGAAAAGGGCCCGGGGATAGCACACTGCATCAGCAGATGGGAGAGCCCGCCGTGTTGCCATCACACGGCATACCTCCTCACTGGGCATGCTCGATTGGCCACGCCCCCCCCCCCCCCCCCTTCCCTCCCAGGCCTGTTTGAACCAGTCAGTCAGCAGCAGGGGGGGGAAGCTGGGGGCTGCTCTGCTCTCACATCTGACCTTCAGACGCAGACATAGAGACAGTGGGGGGTTGGAGAGCCAGCATGTCACCTGGTATTCCAATGCCACACTCTTGTTTTGGGACTTCAGATACCTATAGCATAGTTAAACTCACAAAGGCATGTTTCTAATTCACGTTCAACTTGAGTTGTTTCTTTTGTAGACTTTGGTAAAGTCTGAGGTGGAGAAGACGACCCTGACTGAATCTCTAATAATAATAATCACAGGTTAGGTTTCACAGATGGCACCGTAAATAGAACGGTATAATTAGAAGCACTCAGAAGCAGTTCACACCATGTGTGAAAGTTGAAATGGTGTGGATGGTAATATGAAGAATAGTTCAAAGGTGTCGCCTCATTGGTTGCTATGCTATAGGTTGCTTTTCCTGCCTTTGCTGATTTCAAACATAAACTTGAATGAATCAAATCAAGGCAAGCGACTATTGAATGGCAGTATATGGATCTGGATCACATCGTTATGTTGAGGAGTTAACATTGGTTTATCAGCAGCATGACAAAGCAAAGCTTTACAGTGAGTAGTACTATTGGCTTATCGTCATTCTCATTTCCTGACAGAAAAAAAAGCCATACCTAATGCCTCATCAAAATATGCCATCACTAAATCGAGCAGTACTGAGAATGCAGAAAAACTACTCGTATCACAAGGTGAATTCCGACGTGAGTCACATGGCCCACTGCGAAGCACATAAAGTGACTTCTGTGCTCGTCCAACCCCTTTAGGCCTTCAAACACTCTCTTTGTATTCCCACCAGATTCTGCCTGTCTTTCCGTCTCTAGCTTTTCCCCTCCGTGTCTGTCTCTCTCTGTCTCTGTCTGTCTGTCTGTCTGTCTGTCTGTCTGTCTGTCTCTCTCTCTCTCTCTCTCTCTCTGACTTGCACAGCTAGCTTCCTGTTTCTGTCAGGCAAGCTTCAAGCCAATCAGCTGTGAAGGCTGTGATCCTCCTCGTAGCTATTTACTGCTCTCTCGGTGTCGGTTTTAAAAAAAGACTTGACGAAGGCTAAGCCTGTCCATACTGCTGACTAAGCAGGGACACAATCTGAATCAGGGACCATGGCTGATTTACTTCCCTCCCTGGTGCGTCTGCATGTGTTTGTGCATGTGTGCTCTTGACTGTGTATGTGTCATCATGTGTGCTTGCAAGTATTATGTTAGTTTGTTTTGTTTATCCCCATTCCCACAGCTCTGTTCAAGCTTAGAGTCAGTGGTGCCGTCGAGGTTGGTAGGTGGAATGTGCCGGTTTGCATGTTTGGAGATAACAAAGCAACATGGGGCTTGGTCGTGCAAACTTTGGATGAGGTCACAGGCCGCCAACACAACGCGCTGTTACGCTGCAGGGGGTTTTTCTTCTGGATTCTCCCTCACGGTTCTCATGTTTTTGCTGTTTTCCTATTGTTATGTTAGCTTAAAAAAACAATGCTGATTTTATGTGTAGGGATAAAAGCAGACTGGCGACCTGTCCAGGGTGTACCCCGCCTCTCGCCCTGTGTCGGCTGGGATAGGCTCATGCCCCCCCGCGACCCTGCATAGGATAAGCGGTATAGCTAATGGATGGATGGATAAAAGCAGGTGCTTAAAATAAGCTCTATTAAGGGGTAATGGCTGTAATTAAATGGAGACGTCAAATCATTTGAAAAACCGTGAAAAAGGATGGAACATGCACGACATGCAGACATTCATGAGACCAGCCAACCTGGGAAACTTCTGCCAGTTGAATGTGTACTATAAATCTGCCAGACAGGAAGAAAATACAAACAGAGTTTTATGAGGGCATACAAGTTCATTGCAGGGATTACATGAGCCCTAATGCCTGATTCAACTTTAGCTCTACCGAACATGCGTGACACAGAGTGTTTACGCCCTTCAGTAAAAGCTTGTCAGTCTGATAGTTGAGCCTGGAATTACAGGCAGGAAGTAATGAGATTTCCAGGTGAATGGGTTTCCTAGAATTGTCTGAAGCATGGACTTTTCAGTTTACACATTAAACAGAACACCCATTTTTATCTACTCATACATGCAAATGCTATGATGTAAATTGACACAGTGAAATACACACAAGGGAACAATGACTATACAAGTACCACAGTCTGTGCACAATAAGACCATAAACGAATTAGGTTCACCATTAAGTATTTGTTCGACAATGAAAGCTGCTTACATGGGTAGAAGCTGTGGAAAAATACTGTTACTTGAACAGTTTTTAGTGCTGAGAGAAAAGCCTAGGCAGCACAGTTGGCACAAAAAGGTGCATCTAGGCCATATGAATAATGGATCTCAGGCTGAACTCATGCTGAACCTCCGTCATCAAAACCAGTGATTAGCATCACAAGAAGTCTATGTAAACTCTCTCGACACACAGAAAATACACCCCGCGAACTCAACAACACTGAGGACCTAAACACGGTTTTGAGTGTCGACAATGTTTTTTTTTTTCTTCTTCTTCTTCTTCTTCTTCTTCTTCTTCTTCTTCTTCTCAGTTTTGCTCCGTATTGCACCTGGTCTCAGTAAAAAAAAAGACAGTCCTTTGATAAACTCAGTGACCGTTGGATGGTGGTTGGGATACAACTAGATAAACAGGAATGTTAAATAGAAACTATGGAGGACTGACTTCGAGTGTGAGACAAAGCTACCGCCCTTTTGGCAACGGGATATGTACAATCAAGGCTGCTGTTCAATGTTTAACTCCAGTATCAATGCCACAGATGTAATTCATCACAACAGCAATCCAGCTACGAGCTTATCTTGTGACAAAGCACGGTTTCACAATAGAGAGAGTGTTACTCGGGCTGACCCACATTTTTTTAATTGTTTTTGGCGGGTGGAAGTATTTGAGTGTTGCTGTAGCATGACTTGAGCGTGACACTCTTCAAGTCCATGCATGCTACGCTTTGGTGGGTTGAGAGGTTGGGCCAGTGAATGGTTGGCTTAGCTAATGACAGTTCAAACAGAAAACACAGCTCTCTGTTTGTCCAAGACAAGGCCCTCCTTTTTCTCCTCCTCCCCTCCCCTGTAAATTTTTAACTGAATAAGAATCATGTGAGCAGAGAGTCTTTTTTGTAACCACATGGGGTTGAACTTTGTTCACCCTGTTGTTAGGCAACACCACTGCTCAGAGGGATTTCGTCAAAGAGAGCGAGAGGGCACCGAGAGAAGAGGGAAATGAATAATAGAGTGTACGAGGAGCAAGGGAGGGGCCCCTATCTGTTGTAATGAGGACGTCTGGAATGGCGGTTTTTTTATGCGAAAGCACAGATTGTGAGAGACATGCTAGAAGGCCAGAGTCCGGCCCTATCCTGTCTTGGTTGGGGGTAGGGAAGAGCAGGTGTCTTTCAATCCGAATCAGGGTGTAACCACACTCTTCAGTCAGTGTGAGCCCATTTCCTCTTCAAGGCTGTCTGGTTGCAACTCCTCTCTCCCATTGTTTGGGAGAGCTGGGGAGGTGAACTTTATCCTCCTTTGTTGAGTGCTTTCAATGATTCACTTGAAGCAAGGTCAAGTTCCATATCGCTGAGCTAGGTGAACAAGGTGCACAATGTCCCTAAACAGGAAGATGCTGAACGGAAACACCAAGAATAATGTAAAAACACTTTCAGAACAAAAGGGGATTTCAGGAGTGAACTTATAGCAGATTTCAAAAGCAATAAAACAATCTGCCCATCTTATAGTTTTATCTCAATAACGGGGAAAATATCAGCTTAAGTATGAGTAATAACTAACCAAACCAGTATTACAGCTGTATAACAATGATCAGCTGCACCCAGCCTCTTGTATTAGACTAATCAAACACATTAAACACCTAAATCTCAAAGATAAGACTCTCCACACCACCTAATGCACTTTGCTCAGACAAGTTAGCACTATTAACACATGCCCGAGCATAACAGCTCCGTTCATTGTGCTTTTATTCGGCACACTTTACGCAACACAAACTTGCAGCCATATCACACTCAGCTTATCTGGCTTCTTCAAGGCCAATACCCTTTCCCACAGAGTTCAGCTCTACTCTGTGCAACTCTTTTGCAACCCAATGGAGACTTGTTGTAGCCTCAAGGTATCATGCTCCTTATTTCCATAGGATTTTGTATATAATTGGATCAAATCTCACTGGTTGGAACTATTGCTTGAGATATCACCATTATCATAGTATAATAACACAAACACACACCCACATAAATGTTTCAAGTTCTCTCCAACTGACTACTTCATAGGCTTGTTTTCTAAGTCCAGCCTTTGGAGGACTATATATATATATATATATATATATGAGGTTTAGGATGGTTGTGGTTGGGAGCCTTAACGGCCAGCAGAGGGATAGCTCTCTATGTTACGGAGGTTATATATTACATCTGATGTGTCCCAGCTGTCTAGGAGTCTGTGCCACAGAACCACAAAGGCAGATAATGAATGCCACACCAACGCCTCATGACAACTTGCACTTTATGGGAGGGGAGGAGGGATATCTTTGGCACACGCTTTTGGAGTGTTTGATGAAACATCCTCTATAAACCAAATCACTGCTCCTTCCCCCAAAAAGGGGCAATTCATTTTGAGTTTAATTTATGACGGGAAACTCACTAGGGAATTATTACTAGTGTACTAAAGTGTAGTTTCCTATTGAATTTGTAATGTGCGAAATTTGTGTTTTGAGTGGTGGAAGACATTCAGACTGTGACTGACAACCTTAAAGTTTCCAAGTGCTGTTCCAAGTGAAACCACAACATCTGTGTACATCCCCTTACAGTCGTATGCTCCAGCACACATCCATCTTCCTCACAGTTACTCTATCTCCTTTGTCTCTACTTCACAGTCTTGATGTGGCTTTATAGTCCATTTCATCAATAATAAAGCTATCGAAGTTTTCAACTTAATAATAACTGTCTTTATGTCTTCTTTTCTTTACAACCTTAGGAACCTCGCTGCTGTCCTGGAATACCAAATTAAAACGCAAAATGCAAGAACCAATATTTGTTTCAAAAGTTTTAAAATTTCACCCTTTGTCTATTTTCTTGTTTTATGACAGCCATCGATAGAAAAATCATATACTGTATATATTCATGTATAATTATTTAGCATTCAAATTGATGTACAGTATGGTCTATTATTATAATAACTGAAGCAGATCTGCTTTGTCAAAATGGCAAAAGAGAAAGTAAGAATGTGGGGGATGACGCCCACGCCAAATTTGCATAACATTTTGAATATAACAACCTCTGCACCTGTAAACTTCTCTTGAACTGCCAGCAAATTATGAGTTTGTGTGGGATTTTAGCCTTTAACATCACTGCTCAGAAATAGACATGAGTGCCACTGAAATATAGCTATCTTGTGTGATTTCTATTTTCTTACAAAGGTACCTGCAGAGCTGTGCAGATGTATCAAGAGACAATGACATGGCTGTTCACACAATTTTTTTATGAAGACACACCGAAAAGTACATCTCATACATATTCAATGTAATCTTTCACAGATATTCAATGGCATGTCTAACATCGAGAACGAAAGAAAGTGTCATGATAATGGTACATATTTTTATGAATGTGATTAAAATCTCTCTCCCTCTGGGGCTTAATACCAGAATGGACCAGTCACACAGGAAGAGGTGTTTGGTGGGGAGTGGCTGCTGACGAGACTATTTCTTCTAGGATCAGCATTTCCGAGTGAGAAAAATGAACTGCAGCAGAATGACAGGAATGTCTTGTCTAAGTCTGGCTAGACCAATGGAACCAAGTCATGTTCTAAAAGGTGGTTAAATTAATGTTCTACTTCCAGACTGGAAGACTCAGAGTTTGGAAAGCACTTAATCTCCTTATTTTTTTACAGTGAGTTTACCCCTCTTTTTCTGAAAAGCTGGGAAGATTGAGAGGATGTGTTGTTACTATCTTGTATCTTGTTTTTCGAAATAGCTGCACATGTGGCACATCTGGATCTAAGCCTGACTCATTACTAATTTTTTTAAATGTTCCATTCTCTGCAGCCATGGCAACTGCTGCATGTTTGGCAGAAAGCCTTTGAAAGCAGTGGAAAAAGAGAGAGGGAGTCAGGGGAGGGAGTATAAAGGAAGAGAACAAGGGAGGGAGGGAGGGAGCGAACTCTCAGTAGTTGGCCTACATCCAGTGTAATCATGCCATGGAGCCGAAATGAGGCCTTTGGCAGCACACCAGGTTTCTGAGAACAAAGATGTGAGCTTCTAATGTTGGCGGCGGGGCCTGCTTGGCATCCTTTGCCATTTCCCAGCAGCCCTTGCCTTGGCTGACAGCCAGGCCCTCCCCCTGCTGGGACTGCAAAGAGGATCAGAATAAAGAGAGAGACTTGTTTTTCACTCGCCTTTCGCTCAGGCCCAATGACATCACCGCTGCAGCCTCCAGCCCCCAGATTCCAGCCGCCTAGCACATTTTTTCTCTCGCACTGGACCCTCCATTTTATTTGAATTCCTCCATTTTATACTTATGTTATAGTAAAGACTACATTTAATTCAATAATCAATAATTCAAATAAGTGCAAACAGAAAGAAATGGAACCAGCAACTAAATTTAACTTGGCATGTGTAAAAATGTATTCATCTCTACATGCATTGAAGAAAATGCACAATATAAGCCAAGGTGAAAAGAAAGTATTTCGTGTAAATCTGTGATTACAATTTAAAATTACATTTAGGCTCATCAAATGAAGAATTAGATAATTTGTCTATCTCCCCACGCTCCGTGTTTGTTTCGCAAGCTGAACAAGTTAGGAGAAAAATAGCAACACTGTAAACAGGATGTGGCTGGCCGCTGGGGGTACCCTTGTAGTCTCCATGGTAACTGTCCTGTGTGAAATACAGAATGACTATAAAGGCCCATGGACTATCACCTCTTGAACTCACGAGCCGGACTGTGCTTTTTAGTGGTTGATGGATGAGCTACGTACAGAATCAATCATAATACTACACCAAACTGTGTCGGTAGGCCTATGTTTTCTCCTTAGATTAACCTTCTGCGAGATGTCTTATTTTAGTCAATGTTATTCACCCTAACAGTTGAGCTACAGGGGTTATATAACAGCAAAGCTGTTGTTCTCAAGGGATAAGGAAAGGGGGAAAAAAACACAAATGAAAACATCCAGCGTTGCACGCAGCTTATGCAGAAAACTTCAGAGGGAATGTGTAATGATTCACACCCATGAATAAAAGATGCTGAATTTAAAATTTAACAACCTCAGAATGCCGTGTATGAAACAATGCCAGCATATAAAGCCACTGCTTGTCGTCACATGTTAGGTATTCCCCTAGCTTTCACCTAATTTCTGCTATGATCACAATCTGCCTCATTCCTGACACAATCCAAATCACCGGTGAGTAAAAACATGGTCTATTCCATCTGTTGAACATTGTGGGGCCACAGTGAGTCAACAGAGACACTACACCAAACCAGACAAATGTGTCAGTGGTGGGCCATGCCTTTTTTATTACTGCTTTGGTCTGGGTTTTTTTTTCCCCCAGAAGCTTTTGTCCACTTCATCCACCTCAATTTTGTCATTTTATTTGTTCACCCAATTGTTGTGTAGAGTAAAACTGTGCAGCCTTCCGTGTTAATATTTCTGGGAACATCTCAATAATAGAAACAAATCATTTAGGTATGAATTGTATGCCTCCATCTTGCATAACCTCAATGTGTTGACACTACCTTGTACAAACATGCATTACCCAAAGGATCAAAGTATTGGGCAACCCACAAATGTCCCTCATTCTTTAAGTCCTGGTTTGTTTATTTTGTGAAGAGAGAAAGCCATTTGAGGTTATTCACTTGGCTTTAAATTGCGCTTCAAGATATTGCGCATGATCATGTTCAATGGCACAGTGCCGAATGGCTTGATGATCCTACATGGGCGAGGCGGATGGCGGGTACGTGACTAAACAACTTACTTCCTCTCTCCAACGTCACAAGGGCTTGCAAAAACATATCCTGCTTTGTGTCTGCAGGTTTCAGACGCATTGCCTCAGCCAAACCCTTAGGCAAAGCAGCAATCAGTTGGAATTAACCCAGGCCTGAGGGTAGAATGAGAAAATTCAGGGACTCTCCGCCCCTATAATAATGGACCAGTGTAATCATACACATGTGCTTGACCTGTAGTGTTTACACTTTATAAATTATCCAGTTTTTCTTAACAAATTTAATTTGTTGTTTATTTTTGTCTATGTATAGGTTTCCAACAGCAATGCAAGATATATTATGACTTGCAAATTGGAAATATAGGCACATTTTGTAATTTAACAATAATGTTGGTATAATAGCATTTTATTGTTGTTACTAGTTTTACTTTACTAGTTATGTTTTATACCAAGTGCCAGTGAAAGCTTTAACGTCACTCGGTGTCTGTAGCCATAGGCAACAGGATGTGCAATTCATGCTGTAAACCAGTTCTACTGAAGCGTCGCACATAAGCCTGGAAATCCCCACCCGGCACCTACCTCGTGCCACAGCTTCCTGGTTGAATTTAGCTGGGGGTAAAACGCTTTTGATTTTGCAGTTTGGGTAGGAACTGTAACTTGTTATTTAATTGTTGTAGGCTATAATTGTATTACAACTGACGCCTACGCTTCAATTATTGAATGAAAATGATTTTATTTGTCTCGCTTGGTAAAGCACTGTCGGTAATGTTTTTTTGAAACGCAAAAGCAATTTTTCAGAGCGACCCACCTCATTCTTGTTTTGTCGGTTCCCACGTTAGACTATTCCTGCACAATTTTATACCTCCACGCGACTATTTCATAGCGTCAGTGCAAGCAGGAAATATGGCGGTATCATCTGAGTTTGTTTTTTTAACCTTGTCGCCATCCATGTCGCTTCATTGTGCAACAGCAGTAGACTTTACGATTCCTTCTCCTTTTGTCAGCGTCGGTCAGGCCGGCAGGGTGTAGTTTTGGCAACAGTTCAAGTGATAAAATAAAAGGGGCAGTCCACAGACTGACAGAGCTTGCGCTAAAGGGGCTGTCGAAGAATCAAGTAAATAGAATTGGATCTGGGACCACAAGTTTAGTGTTCAGTGATGACGTCACTGCTCTACATTGAGCTAGCAGAGTTGTAGAGAGAGTGAGGGAGATAGATAGAGGCGCGCCGTAGTAAAGTACACACCGTCATGAAGTTCTGCTTGTAACTAAATTGTTGTTTCTATAGCAGGAAAATACACATTTTAAAACGGATTTCGCCTTGTGTGGTTCCGTTAGAGCTTGGACAGATTCGCACAAATCTGGGGGAAGATTTTTGGTCAGTTTTGTGAAAGATATGTCGTCTGCGGCGGTTGCTGCTTCGAGAAGGCAGTCATGTTATTTATGTGACTTGCCTCGCATGCCGTGGGCAATGATCTGGGATTTTACCGAACCCATCTGCAGGGGATGTGTAAACTATGAAGGAGCAGATCGAATTGAGTTTGTGATTGAGACAGCCCGGCAGCTTAAGCGATCTCATGGCTTTCAGGAGGGGAGATCTCCGGGGCCAGGAAAGTCACAGCTGTCTGGGAAAGAAATTCAGGCAATCAACCATTCGGCAGGGGACCCAGGCTCGCGGCCGCCCCAGCCCCTGGACCGCTACCCACTCTCCACTGACCGCCCGCCCAGGCTCGGTCCTGAATATCAGTCTGGTAGGCAAGCAAACGGCATTCCTGTTCCAAATGGATTTCCTAAACCTGACGATCCGCCTGAACTGAACCGCCAAAGTCCCAATCCTCGAAGGAATAGCACGGTTCCTCCAAATTTAGTGCCTTTGGTGAACGGAAACATGGCCCCTGTTCATATCGTGAATGGTAGACCAGGACAAATGGGGCACCCGTCCGCTCTCGCTGGTAGCCCCAACGACCTGGGAAAGCGACCCGCTTCAGTCTCTAGCACCGAGCACGAGCGAGAGGTAAAAGATAAGCACAGAGCGGACAGTCTAACCCCAGACATCTCCGAGAGCCACAAAAATAGGGCAGACGAGTGGATGAGCAAGGGCAAAACGGTGAGAGATTTGATGGCTCTCCATACCTTCGACAGCAGGTTCAAGAAGGATCATGCGGCCATGCAACAAAGAGTTATGGGCTATGAAACCAGTCCATCTGCTTCTAAATCAGGTAGGCTACATTTTGTGTCTTACAAAAGCATAATATAACCTTTTATTTATTATATGTCTAAAGAATGCAGATTTTTGGATTATACTACTGAAGTTATCAGTCATTTCCTACCACATGGTTTTTGTAATATTATTACATACCAATTCCTGCAATGGTTTAAAGCAAAAGGCATCATTGAATTATGCAAGTAATTATGAACCTGCCCGAGTTGCGTCCTGGTTAAGAATATGCATTTATTTGTGAACCTGCAGATAGAGGGAAGCACCCCCGGAGTATGAAGAGAAAAGCCTCTCCCGAACCAGAGGGAGAGGGGCCAGCGGCCAAGTTGAACGGAGAGGGACAGCAGTGGTTACCACCTCCCACTGACGGACTCAAAATGCCCCCAGTTCCCCCGCCAAGCTTTGCCTCACCGCCCTCGACAATATCTCCCCACTCCCGCACCACCCCACCAGAGGCTGCACAGAACGGCCAGTCCCCCATGGCGGCACTCATCCTTGCAGCAGACAACGCTGGTGGAAACAGCTCCCCCAAGGATGCCAACCAGGTCCACTCCACTACTCGTAGGAACAGCAACAGCCCGCTGTCACCGTCCTCCATGAACCAGAGGAGGCTGGCACAGAGGGATGCGTCTGGTGCAGTAACCCCTCACGTGCCAGGGATGGACCAAGTGCACCCCCAAAGCATTCCGGACTCCTCGGTACCCGGCAGCATACCCCTTTGCTGCACCCTATGTCACGAGCGTTTGGAGGACACGCACTTTGTTCAGTGCCCATCTGTGCCCTCTCACAAGTTCTGCTTCCCATGCTCGAGGGAAAGCATAAAACAGCAAGGAGCCACGGGTGAAGTGTACTGTCCAAGTGGTGAGAAATGTCCCCTGGTTGGTTCTAATGTACCATGGGCTTTCATGCAAGGAGAAATTGCCACCATCCTTGCAGGAGATGTCAAAGTAAAAAAGGAGAGGGACCCTTGATTTTGTTTTGAACACTTTTTGGGTTGGGGAAACGAAAATTACGAGTATATAAATATATAAATATCACATACATACCATCCAAACAAACTAACGGACGTGTACATATTGGACCCAAGGGAAGTGTATACTTCGTAAACATGGCTGTATAATTTTTGATTTTTTGAATACATTGTGTTTCTATATTTTTGAAGATAAAGGTATGTACTCATTATAATGGAATACGTTCCTCTTTGTTGATGTTTAACAAATTCTTGATGTACTTCTAGGTCTGGTGGCAGTTCCTGTTTAACGTAGAATGTGACTAATGCTACTCTACGAGCACTTGGCAAAACTGAAATGCTTTTAGCTGTACTTGTATGCACTTGTTTAAAATTGCCAAATACAATTTCTGATCTTGTATGAACATACTGTCTGAGTTTTTCTTTGAACAATCTTATTAATAAGGAACCACTTTGAACTTGTTTTGTGAGTTTATCCCGAGATTGTTATGGCCACGGGGGAGGGTTGGTCTACTCTTCACACCAAACGCATACAACTGTTCGGAGTAGGATTTAGAAATTACAAAGGGTGCAACACCAGGTATATGGGATATATGCAATAGTTGACCAACACAAAATGAAAGAGCATTCTATGATCCTATCTGAAACACTGATGTTTTATTTTTTTTATCTTCATAAAACTCATATATAGAGGAAAAAAACTTGGTACAATGTTTTGTAATTTCTAAATCCTACTCCGGATGTTTTATTTTTTTTATCTTCATAAAACTCATATATAGAGGAAAAAAACTTGGTACAAGTCAACACACCTTGCAGACAACACAGTGACAATATTGTTTATAAATGAGGTTTTACATCTAGTGCCAAATAGGTATTATTTCATAAATAAAATTTACAATAGCATAACATGCTGGCAGAGATTATGCCCCTGTACCCACTGTAGTATACATGATCTACTGTGTATTATGAACCAGGTGAAGCCAGCAAACTTAAGTGAGTTCAGTTTGGTGCTGCAGTGACAAAATAATGAGGTGTCAGGCCATGCTCAGTAAGGTGGAAACTGTCCAATGAATAACGTGAAGAGAAAGTGGATGACTGGACACATTTTTTGGGGGGGGGATATTGTGACTACAGGTCAGAATGTCTAAATTACCTTTTTAAAACATGTTAATGTTCTGTTGTGAAAACCTGGAGCACAGACAAAACAAGGCCTAAAATTTACTTATTGTTGCAGCCTTTTAGTAGTCCACTTTTTAAAATAAATGTTGACAATATTTTTATGAACAAAAGCAATCAAAGAAATAAGGCTGACCTCATCTAACTTTGCCATTATAGTGTAATGCAGTGACGTAGGCTACACTTCAGTCTGGCTACAATCAAATTGGCTGCGTCTCAACACCCATACTACCATTCTAGCCAGAAAAATATTTAGTATGTCCCAAACATACCACGTCAAATGCAGTATGCTAAAAGTGCATGCAACAGTACATACTTTGCAAGTGCAGCTGCAAGAAAAAAGTAGTATGCTATTTGAGACGCAGCGATTGTCGTCACGTGTACGTACGCATTACTAAGTTCTTCTCGTAGTGTTTGGTATGTTTATAGCAACAACATGGCCATTGTCCTGCATTGGCCTTTGAAGTTGCAGCGACCATCTGTGTTGTCAAAACTTCGTATTTAACATTACACGATGTAAATAACGGTAAACCGTGTGTGGTCTGAAACAGGCGTTCAACTTCTCACGTCACATAACCAAAACATACAGAGCAAGATATTAATCCAATGACGGTGCAGCAGATTTTCCGGATCTGAGCAGAGGTTCATTTTTCAGACTTCCATGTGTAATGAACTGACTACTGTTAGTATTACTCTTACGATCAATTTAGAATCGATCTTGTTTATTGCTGAACCTAATACCATACACATATATTATTTCAGTTTTCTCGTTTGTTTTCCAGTGATGTGCATTCTGACTGCCAACCAAAGACCTAGTCATCCGGCTGAACAGGACATGCTGCTTCTTGGGCAACATTTAAAAATAAAAGCTTTTAACACACACAAACGCATGCACGTCACTACATAGATTACGTTATACGGTTGCCTATTAATCATTGACCTTCCAAGGTGAGTGTGATTCAAAGAGCCCATTACACATCAGCTGACATTTGAAACCATTTTGCTTGCTAAACAAGTATGTTGCACAATGCTCATACATGGTTATCAGGAGTGTAAGCAGTCTGCACTTTGATCTGCTTGCACTTCTGTTTGCAAAACGCTACATGGAAATCACCCATTTCAGTTTTGATCCTAGTGCTGGACATGTCAAATTTGTAGAACCATGATTAAAGTAGTCTACACAGTTAGTCATAAAGTATGGCCTTGCTGTTGTGTGAATTTCACTGAAAGTAGTAAAAGCTGTGCTTTACATTTCTCAATTTTTGTACTGTCTCTGATATGCTGGGGTGTCTTTGTGAGGAAGTAATTAGGAGGGCTATAAGTATTCTATTGCTGCTTGTTTCTTATAATAAGATTTAAAGCACACTTTTTTCAAAACATGAAAAAAGCATTTGTGATTTCTTTTGGGTTAGGGGATTGTCTTTAGAAGTAATCACATAAGTGCTTGCCTGCACACTGGGTAGAGAGGAAAGAAGTTAGATGAGGGATACTAGGGGTTCTTCATATAGGCAGCGATACCACAGATGAATCTATGTTTAGGACTATAAATCAAACGGCATGCCCGTGCTGCTGTAATCCCCTTAAAGAGTCGAGAGGCAGGGACTTGCTAAAACAGAATCTGGTTCAGTGTTTCTGGCCTCCTAATATAACTGATCTACTGGGTAGTTTTAGACCTGTCAGGGAAAACAAGGTCATAGCAAATGCTGAATTGAGGACACGCTCAAATCTGCCTCTTTTTCATCAATCAAAGTTTCCCTCGTGAGAGAGGCACTGGCTCCTGTGAGACAAGTCATGACGACTTTTCTTCACTGTATCCTGGCAGAGGCTGACACTTGCAGCCAGCAATTAGGTGGAACATGGCTGAATCCACAGGATATGTAGAACTGTAGGATTAACTAGGTGGGTGAGATCTCCCTGATTTTTAATGCTATTCCAGATGGGACACCTGGAGATAATTTCTCACTCCAATGCTAGCAATTCTAAGAGCTACATTGGGCAGGTATTCTCTTTATTCTAAGAACTGGTTCGGCCTCATGCGCAAAATTGACCTCACAGAAATAGAGTTTGCTACCAACCCACATACATTTTTTTTTTTTTTAAACCTTTATTCCTCAACCTTCTGTATACTTACTTATCAACCTTTACTATCGATGTTATGCAGATCTCCAACCTTAATTTATTAAAGGTAAAATTTAGCAAATCTTTGCGCTCATCATATTTTTGTTTATTTCTTCTTGCTTTTGACCCTTTCCTGTCGGTTGCTTTTGGTCCCGCAGCCAATCCTCTCTCCCTGTATTCCTCCGTTTTTTATTGCAGTGTTGCTTTAAATTAGGCCTGTGAAATGGAAATGAGGACACATTTTCCCTCTTTTTCTCTCTGTAGCTCCCTCTTTTTCCAGACATCCAAAAGAGGCAGTGCCTCCACTGTTTTTCGTTCAGATCTTGGAGTTCTGCCAAGTCTCAAAAGTGGAGCAGGGTAAGAGATGCAGATGAGAGAGAGAGAGAGAGAGAAAGAGAGAGAGGGAGAAGTTGAGAGCATAGAGAAGGCAGCGTAAAAAAAAAGATAAGAGGAAAGTGAAGACTGCAAAGGAACAGGAAGTCTGATGGGGATATATGAGGAAAACAAATGGTACTGATCCAAACCCGGGCATTTTCTCCAATAGTCTAGCCCAGCGACATCCTTCTCTGTTTCTGCTGAGCCACTACTCCTGGATCAGCTGATAAGATGACATGGGGCACTCATGATGAATAAACAATAGTCAAATCTATTTGCATTATTTTCTGCGGTCTAGTTCAGTTGGTACGCAGACGTATAACTGCAGACAATAGTAGTCCAGTAATTATACATTATACCATTGTGGTTTTAGCTTTGTACAAATACCTTTAACAGCTTTGCAGACCACGTTTTGTAAGTTAATAAAAATATATCTTTACAGATCTATCTTTTCATCCAACTTAATGCTCTAGGTTCATATTTTATGTCAGTGCAGAGGTAATTGTTTGGTAGCAATAGGTGATTGTCAGGATTTAATTCCAAGCTGGAAATTTAGATTTGATTGTCCACGTGATCTGTGTTGAAAGCAAACGTAGCAGCATTAGCGCAAATTTGTTATATATGCATACCGAAAGCTGTTCACATTGTTAAACTTTTTTTACCATGCCAATGGACTGCTATTGCAAACCTGTGATGCAGAATGTTACTCTATAATAATGGAGTGCATGGCTAAAATGATGACCTGTCTGTCCTTTTCAAAAGGGTAATGATGCAATCCCGGTGATTGACCTCTATTTTCTGTGTCTTACAAGAAGTGCTGCCTTAATGTGTGTGTGACTAGTTAAGGGTCTGTAGGCCAAGCTGTTTGGTTGGCAATAGAAAAGCTGTGGGTCAGTGGTGGGTGGCCCTTTGCTTCTGTCAGGGTCTGGTTTGGTCAACTGGGTGCATTGACGTTTAAATGGAAGTGATGGTCTAGGAGGGGCCATTTGTGTCTGTTCTTTTAAATACCGTCACAGTGGTCATGTAATAAAATACACTCTGTGTTCAAGGTCAGTTTATTAGACATGATTTTCACGAGCTGCAGTTAGTAGAGTTGTTGGGAGAAACATTATCTGAATGGGCGTATATATTCAACTTTGTAGACAGCATATAGCTGTATACCCTGTTAGGTTCTCATATGGACACAAACATTAGTTAGGTAGCAGATTGGTGGGCAGCTTGGAGACCGCCTGGTGAGGGGACAGGCTGGTTGGCTGATGAATTCGATGGGCAGTTTGTGTGTGTCAGCAGATCTGCAATGATATATTATGGGATGTTCACAGCAGCTCGTTTCCTCCGGTTTTTCCTCTCTCTCGCCGTTCACCCTCGCACTCTTGCTAAGGGCCTCGGCCACAGACAATTACTGTCAGTTCAATTTAGGACTTAGCTTTTCCTGGACACACTGCTTACCCTGGATCAGCTGAGTGCAACACAGCCCTCCGGATTTTGACCAACAACCAAGCAACACTTAGACCACTGCAAGAGAACATGTTTGCGTTGCACATACACACTACACAGAAGTCCTTACAGATTCCCCCTATTGCGTAAGCCCTCCTCAATCTGCCTGTTATTGTATTCAGGAGATATAAACAAACTTTTAATGTTCTGTCATCTATGTTGTATTTAAGAATAGCAGTGGTTTGGGGAATGCATTGTGTTTTTGACTGTCTGGTGCTTGTGGGACCTTGTCTAGAGGCAAAAACCTCAAACAAACACGTAAACACAGTCCCACCTTTTTCCTAAGGTCTCAAGATGCATATTACATAACTGTAGTTTGGTAGCAATTTCTCATCTGAGCCCTAATGGTGTCAACTAAGTCTTTAGAACCTTTGCCATTGTGAAATCTCTGCAGAGACTGAAGCTTTTATATCCTTTGTTCGCTCTCCCTCTTGTGTGCTTTTTATTCCTTTACCTTCCTGTCTCGCCTTGTATTTTTTGTCTGTATTGTTGGGAATTGTTGTCACAGAAGTGTTTACATTGTTTTTCAAGTTCCTTCTCCCTGGTTGGGTCTTTGGGGTTGAGTTGAGCGCAGTGGTGTCAAGGGAGAAGCCAACTTTAAGGGAACAAGCAGGGCCTGCTTTTGACAGGTGTGTTCTATTTTTGGAGCCGGTGACTTTAAGTGTATTACACAAAAGTACGCCATGGATGGGTTTATTTGAAGGCCAACGGAGGCCACTAAGTATCTGGTGACTCGGGCGGAGCAGCAACAGGTGGATGGGGCATGTCCAAGGTTTTCTTTTTATAGTTTAGGGGTATATTTAGCATTTGTCCAAAGTTCTCCCTCCAGTTCAGTAGTAAAGGGTGTCACACAGCCAGTTCAACTGAGAGAAGCACATTTTTTTGTTTTTCAACCCCCAGGAAGTCAAGAATGTAAATGATGGGTTGTGATGTACCATGTATGCGTCTGATGCTTTGTAATGATATAATCATAGATCTGCAACTGTACACAGCCCCCACCACCCTACCGTAGGAATGTGCAGGGGGAGTTATGATCGTTCAGCCGGGTGGAAGCTTCTCTGTTGAGCCAGTGGGATATGTTCTACGAAGGAGGGGGGGAAGGGCAGATATTTCTGGTTGAGTGTGTGTGTGTGTGTGTGTGTGTGTGTGTGTGTGTGTGTGTGTGCTCGAATATTTCTGGTTGAGTGTGAGGTTTAATAAGTCTGGGCATTGAGCCAAGCATGCCGATGGAGGGAGGGAGGAGGGAGAAGGAGGAGGGAGAGTTAGGATAGAGAAACCCTATAGGGCTGGCGCACTGTCAGCTTCACCAGCACACAGCTGCTTCTGGAAAATTCTGCACCCTGCCCTACTAAACCACTAGGCATGGCATGAATAACAAGAATAGCGTGGCCATTAACAGTGGAGGCTTTTTCTTTTTTGACGTGAGCCGAACGGGCGGGTAGAAATACCATGGCCTTGCACAAAGTGGAAAAATCCACAATGAAGGGTAGACCGGGGACAATGTGGAAATGAAATCCCTGGTTTAGCAGGCTTTGTCTAAACAAGGACACCGTTGACACAGACCCTGAGGGCTTTGGAAAAGGCCAAGTAGTAAAATGCAGACCGACGGATTTTGATCGTGCTCGTTCACCATTCAAATCCCCATTTGGAAAACTAAATCACTTTCAGTTTGCCATTTGCAGGTATTCTCCAAATGAACCAAAGATGTGAACACACACGCACACACACACACACACACACACACACACAGAGAGAAACAAACACGAACACACGACACGGCATGTACCGATGATGTAGTACGTATCGTTAAGAAATATCTGGAATGTTTTGGACAGGACCAGTCAACACCCTTGCCGTAGTAAGTACAGCCTTTGGAATAGTGAATGTTTGTGGATGAGATAATGTAGGCTGTTATCCATGAGGTTGTTTAACGTGCACCGCCCTCTCTGGTGTTGACATTTCCCTGCTCAACGTGTCTGAACACGGGGGCCAGTCTGTTGCCAGGGCCGATAAAGAGATGACTCATCTCTCCTCCTCTGGCTGCCTGGTATCTTCACCTCCACCCCGCCATCCTCTCTCTCTCTCGCTCTCTCGCTCAAGGCCTTATGTGTACATCCAACACATGGTGGCTTGTATAAATAGACGCGACCGCGTGTGGCTCGTCTCCGACACCTGACATTTCCCCGGCCCAGCAAGCCGCTGATACATTTGGCGCTTGGCTGGCATTCCCCCCCGCCCCCGCCCCCTCTGGGCTTATCCGTCTGTTGATAGAGGCCACCTACTGTCCCTAGCCCCCCAGCCGCTAGTCTGCCCTCGTAACACAACACCAGGCACACCACGCGCTCTACTCAGCTTAGCATGCGAGTACTGCATGGCACAGACTCCCCCACCCCTCTCCCTTTCTCTCTTCCTCTCTCTTTCTCTCTCTCTCTCTCTCTCTCTCTCTCTCTCTGTGTGTGCCGCTCCCTCCCCTTCCCATCACTCTCTGTCTGCTCTCTCGTACTCACACTCTCCCTCCCCACCTCCCTCCTTCCTCCCCGCTCATGGATCTTCAGATTGTGTGGCTGTCGGAGACTTCTATTTAAGCCACACCAGCATGGATAGCAAGGAGGATTATGGGCATTACAGCTACCCACAGTAAGAGTGATGGGGGAAGTAGTAGGCGAGATTGTGTAGGCACTAGGCTCGGCTCTGGCACCGGGCCAACTTTTGACTGCAGCACTTCAGAGTAGCAGTTGCCTAGGAAACAGCAAGTGCGTGCACAATAACATTGTCAGTTAAAGTGATCTGTCTTAAAGATGGATGCTCAATATGTTAGAATGAAGTGTTTACTCCTTCCTTTCTAGATACCAATAATATCAAAACAAAAGGTCCTTTGGGGCTGACATATCAAACATTATTGGGTGTTCTCAAATAACATACATCAAAATGTTGTGGTTATGTCACAGAGTAAGAGCATCGCTGCGTCTTAAATCACATACTACTACTTTATTCTCTTAGTAGGTACTTAACTGCACCTGCAAAGTATATACTGTTGCATGCGTTTTTGTCACTCTGCATTTGACATAGTATTCATTAGGACATACTAGATATTTTTCTGGCTTACTACAGAGTATGGTAGTATGGGTGTTGAGACGCAGCTCATGTTAGGCCTAATAGGCTGGTCATCTCAGCCAACTCTTAACTTGAGTGCTTTCTATCCCCATCAGATCCAATCAGACGTCTGTCTCACGCTGTGACCTCCATCAACAGCAATCTCTCCGAATGACCTTGGATTTGAGTTTTGCGGTTCAGATAGCAGGGTGGTGTTTTTTTTCCAGCTTTAGTTTACATGAACTTTGAATGTACATAAGTTGTGTTATTTCATTGGATATTAATAGAATGTGATCATTGATATGTTTCTTCTGTGCAGCCTTTTATTTTTTTTATATCATCAGACACGTTTGGAATAAGGAAGGGCTTGGTTGCAATATTATTCCGCACACATATGGGTTTGAAAGAGTTGGACAAATATTTATTTAGTGCTGAAGGACAGTTTAAGGACAGCCCGGGCCAGCCTCGCCCCACCTCGCCTGACTGCCACACTTATCCCAGTCTGGCTCCGTCTGAGCTCGTATCACTCGAGGGGAAAGGTGTGTGCCAACTAATGGGCCAGAGTAATTTCCAGAACTCTATCTGTGCCTTTTGAGTGGTGTAACAGCTGCTTGCTGCAGTGCCTGAGCTTGCCTAAGGATGCAGTTGAAAGTGCTGATGCGTCCTGTTATTTTGGGTTGTGCGCTGCCCTAAGGGGCGAGCGCAGGGGGGCGGTGGGGGTGGAATGTGTTGTGGAGACTGGGCAAGATTGCTGGGGGGGATGTGGGGAGGGGGTTTGGGGGTGTGGGGGATTTGTGCCCGGAGGGATTTTTAGCACAAAGTTTCCCCCAGAATTCCGTGTAAAGCCTTCTGCCACATGGCGCTGTGGGATTCCTGGATGTGTGTGGAATTGCTGACGACGCCAGCAAGAGAGATGGGCATGGGCTTGAGGACGGAGTTGTACTCAGTGTCAAATTACCTGTGTTCTTTTCATTATGTATTTCGGATGGTAAAAGGGATAGGCTCAACTGTAGCATGGCTCCTGCCCATTCACGTTTATAGTTTTCAACCATTGTTCGATTTAATTGCAGCCTATTGGTATTTTTATTCCTCCCTAAAAACTGGGCTGTGAAATCTCACAGATTGTTTGTTTGAGCATGTGAGAAAAACGTTTAAAGTAATTCATTTTAATTATTACTTCCCCATTAGTGTTATCTGACCTTGCAAACCCTCTTAAGGGTTGTTTACAATTTCAGTGTTTACTATAAACACTAGCATCATCTCTTCCCCATATTACTCAGCGTAGCTTTGGTCATGTTGGGTTTGACATTATATTAATTAAGAAAGATGCTCATATGTAGCTTCATAAATCATTTTATGCTCGCTTTCATGCTTGGTCTAACATTCCAATTTTCATCTTGTTCCCTTCAGAGGAGCAGTTGCAGTAAAAAAAAAAACTTAAAAAGATGATATGGCAGGAATGGCTTGTTGTCATGTTCTGGATTAGTTTGACAATAACCTTTTCCTGACTAATAGGTACGGTTAGTCATCCATTTCATTGTGTTAGCGTTAACATTTTCCCAGATTGAGAGATCAATGTTGTAATAGATTTCATTTTCGTGA
Organism: Galaxias olidus; assembly: GCA_026901105.3. Lineage (NCBI taxonomy): Eukaryota > Metazoa > Chordata > Actinopteri > Galaxiiformes > Galaxiidae > Galaxias > Galaxias olidus. The sequence goes on along the minus strand of JAPMUY010007482.1, from coordinate 161,081 downwards.
GATCAATTGATCAAGTGAGCTCAGTAGATTATTTTAAGTATGGCTGTTTGCGTTGATGGTGCTTTATAATATTTATTGCATTTCATTTTGACTTTGTACAAATAGTGTGTTTAAGCTCATTTCCTGCACCCTGCTGGCTCAAATCGTTGTTAGATCCGCATCAGAGGACTGTGCTGTCAAAGGGTCATGCCATGCCGCCCTGTGATTTGGGATATTCATGTGATCAGCCTTCAACACCAAAGGCCAATCTCAGCCTTTTTAACATAATGCCCTCCTCATCCTCCACAGTCAAGCTGACAGAGAGCCAGTTTGTTACCCGAGAACAAAGATCAGTTCAGCCTGCCATCACATTTTTAGCTCACAGGACGCATCTTTAAAGAGACAAAACCCACACAAACAAACACCCTCTTTTGTTGGTGCTACAACAAGGCATCCTTGTTGCTGGACCCAACGTCATGATGTCATTATTGTGGTCCATCCTCTATGACACAACTGGGCTAGCGTTAGCGTTGCACTCTTCAACAAGAGTTGTACTTCTTGAGTGGCAGAGTCCTATCTCTCGGAGCAATCTATCTTTATACATTTTTTACATCACACATGCAGATGAACACCAACATGAATGTCATAGAATGAGACATTGATATCATTACTATTATTCTTGATATCTACTACGTTGCAATGGCGTCTTTTTTTGTGTTTATTGTCACAGTGAAGGACATGGCCAGCTTCTCTCTGTGCTTACTGTGGGAGCAAATGACTCGGTGATCTGTGTCGTGTTGCCTAATTGCTTGGGACAGGCTTATGGGCAGACCGACCAAAACCAGACCGCCCTCCCCATGATAAGACTCGAGTGGAAGCAAGACACAAAATGGATGCCCCATAGCGTACCACCTCCCTTCAGTGCACTGGGATAAACAAGTTATGCTTTCATAGGACAGGAATAGCACGTTTCTACTCTGTGAACTCTTACCCCTGTGCACCCCTGATGGTGTGAATTACGTAACCCCTCTATGAATGTGTCCAAGAGTTTTGGCCTAAATCTTTTGTGTGCATGTTAAACTCACAAAGGCCTAGCAGGCTAAACAACCTTTCATCCATCAACATGCATCCGAGCTACGCGCTGCATCACCATCACCACGGTCATTTATCAAGGGCCCGCTGAAGAGTTGACAGTTCTATCTGAACCCAAAACAACACAGCCAGTTTACTGCTTCATTATGGTAATGAGGGCCAGATGTTAATTAAGTTGTTTCACTATGCTGTTATCATCTCCGTAAGCTAGTTTGCACAATTTTATTTGTGCCCGCCCCGCCTCTACCTTTTGATTAAAATATGAAGGCATAATGAGATCAAAGGAATAACTTTGTAAATCCCATCGCCATCAAAGGGTGTGGAAATGGAAAACAAACATTTGAAATAGATGGGAAAAAAAAGATTCTCCAAATAATGTAGTGGTGGTTTGGACAAAGAAAAGCGTTGTTATTTATCCCTCCAATTTTCACCCATGGCCGAGTGATCCTTGATATCAAATTTCTCACTGCCTTGCACCAACATAGGCTGTCTTTTACCGGGAGCAGTTCATCACAGAAAGGAAGGGAAAAGACAGTAGGATAGTACAGCCAACAAAATTTTACTTAACATTTTATCTGTCCCTTGTCAAGTGGTACCTGACAGCTGGGGAGTGGCTGGAGGGGAACTGTTTTGCACTCCAGACTGGTGCGCTTCCTGTAGGAACACAACCCAGACAGCCTAAGAGCTAAGGGCTTGTTTGAGGAGCAGCACTATTTGGACATGATCTGGAAATATTGCTTTCAGTCTCGGGGTCTGCTTGGCAAGACGCTTGACAATGGCCTATTTTTAATAGCTTTTCATTGATTTAACTCCCCCAATAACTGCCTGTATTAAGGGAAGGCTAACAATGGCGCCCAGTTGTTTTAAAAAAAGCTGACTTGACAACCGACTTGATGGCGTGTTGTATATGGGTTTTGATGCAAATCAGGTTAACCAGAAAGAATAATCATTGTGAAAAAGGCATAACATTACAGTTCAGGCTTTTAAGCTATCATATTCTTGTAAGAGTAATTCAATTACAATTGCCAGTGGCTCGATGGATTTGAGGTAAGTGCAATCACATAGTTACATCATCTGTGTATTGTTCATGAGAGCTGTAGTTGAGTCACACTTTGTTTACAGAAGTGGTTTTGAGGAATGTTGCTCAATGTAACAAAATAGTAAGTCAGGCAAACGTCAAGACTTAGGTAGTATAAAGTTGGTCTACAGCTGACTCTTCTTTGATACACATCAACACAATTGCAGTCATTGGAAGTAAGATGTTAGGCCTCACTCGGCTGAGGAGGAGAAAAACAGGGATTGTTCGTGGGTCCGCTCCATGTCATCTTGGATTCGCCTCCCTGCTTGTCTCGATCCTGGGAGTCAGTGAGGTGTGTGAAGTTAATTTGATCCTTCATGGATATGACCGGACAGGCAGCCAACAAGAGAGCATTGGGCCCGTTGTGATCCACAGCAGGTGTTGCATAGGCGGTAACTTAAGTATTCCCGCTCCTTTAATGCTTACGATCGGAAAACTGGTTCCTTTTTCGAATGAGTGCCCCGTGACTTAGCACCACATTGTTTTGGCTTATGCCAACCCATTTCAAAATGTGTTCAATACATAAGAAGCCAGCCTCTCATGTCAGACATGTACTTTAATGTAACGGAAAGTCCATGTTGTGACCGTAAAATGACTTCAAAATGAGTTCATCAGTAGAGAGTCAAGTTGCTGTGTGACTATCGGAAGAAGGAGGACGAGACAGGGAGCAGATCAGCGTCAAGTTAGCAAGTCAATTCCCCCCTGGAAAAGGAAAGAATGTCACGTCAGTTCACTGAGTAATAGAGGTAAATGAACAGAGTGAGAGAGAAAGAGCGAGAGCGAGACAGAGAGAGAGAGAGAGTGTGTGTGTGTGTGTGTGTGTGTGTGTGAGAGAGAGAGAGAGAGAGAGAGGTGTAAAGAGGGAGAGATGGTAGGAGCGAGGTAGGGGGCGAGGGAGGGAGGGGGATATTGAGATCCAGGCAGTACCTGAGGCACGGATGTGAACCTCATTATTCAGAGCAGCCCTTTGATGTTGAGGCTCCGCGGAGCCGGGAGAGCAGGCTAGAAACGGTTCCAATTAAAACGGTAACAATAGAACCAGACCGAGTCGCCCTTAAGAAACAGGAGCTTTGAAGAGTCACTGTATGCCCCCATTTAAAGCAGGCTGCCCGTAGATTAGGAAGACATGACTTGGGCTCCGCTGTTTCACTCGGAGACCCAAGGGTATTATGCGTGAATGTGCGTTTGTTTTGCGTGCGGTTTTGTTTTTGTGTACTTGTTGTGAGAGGTTGTGTCTATGGGCACAAGTTTGTTTGTGTGTGTGTGAGCGTGCTTGCGTAAGCTATAACTGACTTGTGGGTCTGAATTTTGGTGGCCTAGTTTTGAGGCTCTTTGGTGGTTTTGCAGGTCTGACAGATGTGACAGGAAGAGATGTCGGGTACTTAGGGACCAAGCAAAGACAGCAAAGCCATGGGGATCCTGAGAGGAAATTCATACCTCCAGAACTACTGAGGCGATACATATCCAGTGATAACAGCCAAATATGTTTACTTTAAACAAATGTATATGATTGGTTAAATCCACATGCCATTTCAAAGTTATAGAAAAGTGTCTTTATAACAGTGGTATGAAAGCTAGTGCACCATCAATGTTGACCTCATTCTATCGATGCAGCTGTAACTGGACTTAAGTTACCCCAATATATATCAATAATATTTGCACGTCAATGAGACCGAGTCAAGAACCAAATCAAAGCGCTGAAACGATACCAGTTCAAATTGGGTGTCTGAGTCAAGCTAAGAAGGGTCTAATTTTAACTAGGAGACAGAGGGACGCATGAAACTGTTTCTCTGCACGGCAACATAGCCATTATTCATCAGCTGCAGAAGTCTCCCATCGGAAAAAAAACAACCTGAGAAGATATTTCTTCCTTTATTTCTGGAAGCTGTTTCTTTGAGACAAACTGCATAAACACACACACGTGCACGCGCGCACACACACACACACGCACACACGCACGCACGCACGCACGCACGCACGCACGCACGCATGCACGCACACACACATACACACACATACTCTACCATGCACACAGACCAAAGCCACCCAAACCCTATCTAGACATATATGCTTACTTTTTAACCCTCACGTCACTCCAAGAACTTCTGAAGTAGTGTGCTAGTTTAAGAAATTCAACAAATATAATGCCTTTTTAAGATTTCAGACCATGTTTACAGAAGTACTTTAGGGCAAAACGGGACTACTAAATATCCACACAAATTATGAAAACTTTGAGAGATAAGAATTCCTGAATGGAGAGTTCTGACTAAATATGCAACTGAATTTGCTAATTTAACACTATGCCAAATTGGTTGAGGAATGGACCACATCCGTCTGACCTATTTAGGGCCTAATGACTCTCTGATAGTGGCTTTAATCTGATCACATGCACACCGACCTCAGACAGAGGGCCGCTCATGGGACTCGATGGCCTTCCCAAAACGGGTCAATTATTTGGCAGGATTTAACTGCAACGGACCTTGGCTCCGGTCAGGGAGCATTCAGGTCATCCACATACAAGGGGTGAAAGGTCACCACCACTGTGTTGGCTCCACATCTTAGGCAAGGGGGCAGGGTCCTGTGACTGCTAATCTCACCGGCCTTTCCTTAACAGGGTTAAGGCTTGTCCTCGCCGCACCACCGATAAGCCGTGTGCGATTAGGCCGTGGCTGGGTTTGAAAATAGCAACTTGGTGATTGCCCAAGCAGCAGCAGCAGCAGCAGCACTAAGTCATCCCCCATTCAGTGGAAGCCCACGGCCAACCTAAGCCTTGTGACCGAGGTAGCATGCGTAGCCGTCTGAACTTGTTGACTGTATGTAATTGGTTTAGGGGAGTGTGTAGGTAGTCTAAGGTAAACACTACTACCCCGGGCTCTCGGTGAAGAGATTTGTGTCTTGCCGTGGTAATGATATTACTTTAAAGCTCACAGAAACAAGCTGATAAATTGACTTAAATAATAATAATAATAAAAAATCTCTTGACAGGAACCTTTGCACTTGAGTGCAACTCGACTTTCAACAGTTATGCAGCAGCAATGGACTGAGAGGCTGTGTGGACTGAGTCACATATGAAGTGAGCAGAGAAAAGCCATGAGGTCATGGATAATGTCCCTTCTATCTGGTCTGGCTAAATCACGTGTGTGTGTGTGTGTGTGTGTGTGTGTGTGTGTGTGTCTAGGAATGATGTCTTTTTTTCCAGAGCCTGTTAAGATAAGTGCTGTAAGTACTGGCCATGTAGGTGAGGCCAGTGGAGAGTCCAGGCAGAGAGGCCCCCCCCCGTTACAGCATGGGAGCCGTGGAACTCCCCCGCTCTTCTCATGGCCGGGTTCCCATCTGGTGTGTGTCTCTCTGTGCAAGGGGACGTGTCACGGCATGGCAAGTCTAGTGAGCCTCAAACAGCCTCCTCCGCTTTTCGGTTACGTTGGCCTCACCAGGAGTCAGAGAAAACCGACTCCTGTTGATTAAAACGTTGAGTCGTCCGTGATGACTTCGTGGAGACATTTTCAAAGGGTTGTTTTGACAAGGGCCGGATTTTTTTATTATTTGTTTTTTGGTTCACGTTAGTAACATGTTTTTTTTTTTTTTGAGAAACAAGCTTTTGCTCCAAAGATGAGCGCAGTGCCAAGCCAAGCTATTTTGCTGGAGGCTATGTGGCAAGAAAGTTCTTTTTGCTCAAAGAAGAAAGCGAACCCAAAAGACATATTATTAATTATTGACCCCCTCGCTATAGTCGGCGCAATATTTTGATTATGACTCTGGGTGGTTGCAGGGCATCACTAAGGTTACAGAGTAGGCATGACAAGAGTTCAATCTGTAATGTATTTACTGCCAAGAAATATGGGCTGTTGTGATGTGCAAGCTGCCTGCGGGGTATCAAAATGAATGGTAATAATTCTTCTGGACGGAAGGCAGCCTAATTCATGAGGGTATGG